>CAVNYN010272236.1:0-13485 GCA_963692815.1 Nyctanthes arbor-tristis | reverse complement strand
TGGAACCACTATGAGCGATAGTGATTTGAAAGATTTATATTTGAAGACTGGAACCAGGATGTGTCTCTATCTAGCCAGGAATGTTCTTGTAAATATTCATAGAATATTTGCTGTGAAGGAACTGTGGCGTCAATTTGGAGAGGTGTATCCGGTAAGGGGTTCTTCAAATTTATTGCACCTGGAAAAATTGTTTAGTTCTTTGCGAGTTGGTGCAGATACAAAAATTCTCAATGAGATTGTTTGGGGACTGGTGGTTGTTGCAACTTGTTGGCGTTGTAGACTAGCTGACCACGTAAGAAAACATTGTCCAAGTGGAGCAGTTTTGGCTACTGTTCAGATTTGGACAATCCGACTCTCTTGGTGTGAGGGCGGTGGAGATGTGCTATGAAGTATGTGAGTACATCCCCATAGCGTGTCGCTGAGTGCCATGGTAAAAGATGTGTGTTACTTCTAGCGGTTGTATTTACACACGGCATTGGTTGGCGGTGATGCAAGGTGTGTGTTTGTAGTAATGTTGATGGTTGATGAGCTCTCTGGAAAGCCAACGAGAGAGTTACACCACAAATTTCAGCAGGTTTATTTCGACATTGAGCCGATGAAATGCTTTGAATTGTTGTTAATTCTAAGTGGTTATATATACTCATGTGGTGGAGTATGAGACTGTCAAAGTGTCAAAGGCTTGCCTGATAATTTCTCAAGTATTGTGTACAAGACTGGAGAAGATGAATATTTTGGCTTATTTTGACAAGGTGGAGATTATTAGGTTTGTTGCCAAAAACAATCCAATGTTGAAAAGGAAAAGGAAAGGAAAAGAAGAATAATCATAGGAGGAAAAGGAATCCAAATCATAGAAAGATTGTCTTCCAAGGAAACGAAGCATATAAATAGAGATGTTTTCTTCTTCTTTTATACACAAGTGGTACAAGCGAGTTGAGAGAAAAATTAGTGAGTCTAGCACCTTGAAGAGTTTTCTTGTAACTCTTCGTGGTTTGTTCGAAGGGTAGAAAATTAGGTGTGGTAAAACTCGGGGTGATTTTCTCCGTATCACTTGGGTCGGGTCAGAGAGTCTTGTAAAGAAAAATAGTAGTCTAGCGTCTTAGGATTTCTTTAATTCTTCGCGGGTTAGGCAAATGGTAGAAATTGGTAGATGCGATAAAGCTTGTTAAATTTTTCTTGTTGTACTTTGGGGATGAGTTTTGGCGAGTGAAAATTCTATATGGTTGTAGCGACTTTAATCATATAGTGGAAAGCTTTGACAGTCCGTTAAATTTGTCTTCGTCTTTTATTTTTCCTTGTCTCAATTAAATTCCTTGAACAACGGTCCTACGAGCGTAATCGAGGAATTTACATTAATTCCCAATACATAGGTGGCTTTTGGAGGCCTCAAGAGTCATATATAATCACACTTTCTTTTTTCTTTGATTATTATACATAAATATACTACACTACATACTAAAGCGTGTAGTAACTCTAGCATTATCGGTAGATACAAGTCCACAAGCCATGCACGTATAATTTATTGCTTACCACTCAAATTTTAGAAGAAATTAAATCTCAACTGGGATTTTTGTCAAAACTTTTTCTCAAGCAAACAAGTGTTTATCGTTAGTTGAATTCATCCTGTGTTTTCAAATAAATTACTATTTACTGAATCACAGACATTAATATAAGCATTAAAGTATGGAATTTTCACGCTCATCATCGACTCCATGTTGATTCAACTTGAGTGGAGTAAAACCTTGGATAAGAACACATTTCATATTATTATAAACCTAAAGCGATAAAAGAATAATAATGGCGATGTGGGTCTAGAATTAATAGGGGCATAATGCATAAGATTATGAATTAATAATCCTATTTTGGCCCCTTGCGATGCACATCTTATGAGTTGTATTTTAATAATGACTTCCAAAGATAAAGGCCTCATCCCCTCCGCACTTGCTAATTGCTATGGTCCCATTGAACCGGGTTCGGGAAAAGGAGATTAGTTAAGTTATGTTTTATTGTGTATAACCACTAATTATTAGTAATATATGGGGGAAAATAATATAAAATCAGACGTTTGGTGTTATAAAGGGTTACAAAAGCTTGCATGGCATATATCTGGGTACACCACATCAATTTTGCAGGCCATGCAGACAACTAACACCATTTATAAAGTTAAACTTCTAATTTTATATCATTTCTCAACAATTTATTAATATATATTATTATATAGCTCAACTCATTGAATTTTTGACTCGTGCTCTTGTCCTCAATTTGAAACTTCGACTTGTCTTGAATTTTGATATTCTCGGCATGTTATTTTTTTTATTTTTTAATTTTTTGGAAAGATGAAAATTATTGAGAATCTATTTATACGATTCTAAAATGACTTCAAAGAGGGCCACAAGGCCCACACCTCAAGAACAAAGACAAATGAGTGCATGTCAAGTGGAATATATAGAAATTATTGAGCGTGACGCGGATAACACCACCGTTCATTTCCCTTTGAAATGGCCTACTTATTTACGACAAATTCCAAGCTTCTTGGTGCAGATGCAAGTCCCTTTTACGCCTACTTTATTGAATAGATTACAAAAGATGGGGGACCCATTTTGTGAAAGTATTATTATAGACCATTTGCTTGGTTAATGTTTCCTCGATGCTTTGTGGCTTTTCAATATTTTTATCTATTAAAGTTAAATTTTATTTTACAAGTGGCCAAGTATGATGCAATCATCCTCTTATTTTGCACCCATGATGGTTTTTGAGATTCCAAATGAGGTGTATGAAATAATTTAGACGAGTTATTTGAGCCCATCAATAAATCAATTTTGGCGTCGTACTGAACAAATTAAAATATGGGTTAGTTTCTTCAAGATTGTAACGTGTTTTTAACATGCATTAGTCTTGTTAAAGTACACAAATTTCAATGGAGATCATCCAAGGATTCTGTAATTTTTGACAACTGATAAAATGGGAACCCTTTTGTATTTCATGATTGCAAATTCGGATGGTAAATAATATTTTAGATTTTGCATCTAAATGCTTGTGAAGAAACACAGAGAAGTGAACAACTAAAAAGAATAATAATGGTAAAGAAATGGGGACCAAAACTTGGGGGTATTTGCTCACATGGACTTCACGTGTCCTCCTCTGCTATTGGTATGGGTCTTGTGGATCTCTGTCTCCATGGAATTGGGATCATTGACCTGATTTTATTTGCATGCCAAGATATTCCAAGTTATATATTATGTGAATTGATGATATATAAATAAACCTCATATTTTGAGAAAATAAAGAAAAGATATTCTCAAAAAAGGGAAAAATAGTTTCTCGAATAATCATTCAAATTCATGTAAAAGTAACACAAATGAGACAATGATAATGGTTGGGAAAAAAAGAAAAGAAAAGAAAAGAATAGAAAAAAATGAGACAATGATAAAAAGACAAAATTAAAATAAATAAATAAATTAAGATTTGGTGGTACATCGCTGGAATCGAATATTAGGGGTCAGGTCAAAATCCTACACTTGGGTTAAGAAAATGAAATAAGGACAAATATCAACTTCGAGGGTGAATTAAGAGAATACTATGTGTTAAATTTTATCGTTCTTCTCAATTCTCTTTATTTATTGGTTTTGTTTCTCCGTGGTTTTATAACTTTGTTCCCACCATTAATTCTTCATGCTAGCGTCTATTTAAATTCACTATTAGCTGTTAATTAACGCGTTTCTTTTAAAGCTATAAGATGCTAACATCAGATCATCTAAAATTGGACATTTCATTTACGAAAATCTTTTTAGGTGTAAATTACGTGAAAGACATATTTTCTTATGCGAAAGCTTGTTACACTTATCGTTGCAATGTCTAAAGTCTAGATGATGGAGTTCAAATAAGGGGAAAAAAAAGAAGAAAAAATGAAGAAGAAGAAGAAGAAAAAAAGAAAAAGAATAAGATATCTGCTTAGCGGGGTACCCAAATTAGTGTCACTGTTTTTTGATTAGTGGATAGTGCTATTTATGTCAATTTCCCAGCTCAAGATTTGTTGAGGCCCAGCTTTTGGAGGTCAGTTAGAATTGGGCCAAGCTATTGGCCTAACTTGTATATAAATGTTTGTTTGGCCCAACATGACCCATTTCTTTCTTTGTTTTTATTTAGAGTTAAATACACATTTCATTCCTCAGCTTGCCTTTTTCTTTCTAAATCATCATTAATCTTTAACTTATTAGCTATTACTCACTAAATTTATAAATGTGTTATCTATCTATTACTAAATTTAAAAAAGTGTTTCCTATCTATTATTAAGATAGATTCTGTTAATTAAATTTAACAGAGGAAATGACATGGCTTAACGGTAGAGTGACATGGTTTAACTGTTTCGCTATGTGACAAATGAAATACCTCCATGGTAATTAAACTATTCAAAGTATTACTAATTGATCATTAAACTTATCTTTAAATTACTATCCATAACTAAACTTTAATGTGTTATTAGTTGGTCATTAAACTTGTCTTTAAGTTACTAAACCATCATTGAACTTTGACGTGTTACCCGTTAGTAACTGAATTTACAAAATAATAGCAATGTAACCACAAATTGGTATTTTTAATATTTTACAATATTACTATCTATTTTTTATATTAACCACATCTCAAAACATCTTGAGTACCATTTTGAGACAGATTGTAATTTTCTATATTGGGTTATGCTAAATAAGTAATGAATTCTTGCAACCGCTTATACGACAATGACTAAAAATTTCTAGAGAGAGAATACATTTAAAATTTATTACTTAACCCAGCATAAAAAATTACAGTCTATCTCAAAATGGTACTTTGGACGTTCTGGAATATGGTTAATATAAAAAACAGACAATCGCTACAATAGAATAGACAAAAAAAAAAAAAAAGAGAATGCATGTCGGTTTGTTAAAAAAGATTTGCAAATAAAAAATGGTGGTATTTTTGAAAATTTTGGCAAATCAATAACACGTTAAAGTTCAATTACACTCGCGAAACAACAACCGATGCATATTGATATATTATAGACGTATTGATATCATTTTGTAAATTCAATTATTAACAGGTAACGAGTCAAAGTTTAATAATTGTTTAGAACTTAAAGACAAATTTAGTGACCAACTAATAACACGTTAAAGTTTAGTGATAGATTAGTAATTTAAAGGTAAGTTTAATGATCAATTAGTAACACTTTAAATAGTTCAATGACTATAGAGATATTTCATTTGTCACGTGACGCTGCAGTTAAACACGTCACTTTATCGTTATGTTACAACATCTCCTCCATTAAATGTAACTAACAGAATCTGTCTTAGTAATAGATGAGAAACAATTCTATAAGTTTTGTGATAGATATGTAACACATTTATAAGTTCAGTGAATAACATGTAACAAATTAAAGATATTTAAAAATAAAAAGGTAAGTTGAGTGACTAAAAGTGTATTTAACTCTTTTTATTTATTTATTTATTTATTATTATTATTATTATTATTTGGGGGCATCAACTTTGTTTCGGTCTATTTTCCGCCCTCCTAGAAACATTAATTTTTATTTTCTTCTCAAATTCTAATTTATTTATTTTGCCTAACGTCACTTTAGACATATCGTCATATCATCAAGTTACCACATCATGACTCGACTCACTTAGATGCTTATTTTTTTTTTATTTAGTTATCTATTATCATGTTGTATAATTTAATATCATTTGAATACGCACATTATTTCTTGAAATTCTTGTACGTCGAATTTATATTAAAAAAAAAACACCATTCAAACTTTAGTATGGTTTATAATAAGACTTACACTAAACTCAATGGGTGGTTTGAATTCCCCTACGTGAGCATGCAAATAAAATAATTGAATGATGATTATATTTTATCACGTATAACTAAAATCTTAATTGACCAAAAATTGCAAAATGACAAAATCAAAATATTATTGTTCTACTTGGGGCCAATTTCCACGTGTTCAAATATTGTTATATAGTTGAAAATTGACCCAACAGCCGCCCTTAATAAAATTTAGCACTTGGCCACTACGTGACGTCCTAAAACGTGATACATTTGTTTCATTACGTGACCTAAATGTCCCTTATTATTATTATTATTATTATTATTATTTGAAAAATTACCATTTTAATATGATAAGAATTGATATCTCCTAGTAGTCAGGGCCTGTTCTGTTTTTTTTTAATTCATTTTAAATCTTGTTTTTCAAGTGTAAATATTAAGTAAAAAAAGAATTTCATTTCCCTTATTTTAAGCATTTTCAAATTATTAAATTAAAAAACTCAAAAGGACAAAATGTCATTTCCCTTGTTTTGAGCTTTTTATTTTAAAATTTTAAAAATGCTCAAAACAATTGAAATAAAATTCTTATTTTACTTAATATTTACTCTTAAAAGACAATACTCAAAATGAATTCAGAAAATATAAGCAGAACATGTCCTAAATTTGTCATTTTTCACTTTTAGAAAACAAAACTTTGAATTACAAGTAATTTATACTGAAAAAAATGATAGACAAACACTATCTTGACATAATCAAGGTGCATGAATTTGGTACACGACATGCCATAATTTTTTAAATAAGATATATTAAATTTATTTATTTATCCCAAAATTTTTATAAAGTATTTGTAGACGTCGTGATTTCTACAATTTCAGTCATAAATTTAATATGTTATTATGGTTTTCTAATGCCCAAGCTATCAACTTGGTTGAGTTTTTTTTTTAATATTTCTTCAAGTCATTTTATAATTAATTAATTTATCAGCGTGATAATAATTCATTAATATTGTGCATGCAATGCTGCTATAAGATAGTAATTAATTTGAATATGCTCAGAATTTAAGAAATGTGGCATGAATTTTTATCTTGTTGAAATTTAAATTATATTTTATGGTTTTTTATTTCATTTGTAAACTTTTCACATCAACTTTATGCTCTATCTTCATGCAGTCATATATAACATGAAACATAACACTTACATATATCCGCTTAATTATTCTTTACATTTCTTATTTTACTTTTTAAAATACTACATATTCTGGTTAAAAGTGTGTGATTTTAAGGTGTTTGAGGTGAAATGTTTGCATTATATAGTGACAATAAATTATGCGTACATGTTTGTGTTCTTACATGTAACTCTTTTTTCTTTTAAAATTTTTACTAAACAGTACACATATGTATCATTTTAGTGTCATGCTTTGTGCCACATTATTTCATTTTATATTTGGTAAGCTTACTGTTGTAATCTAAATTGGTATTTGATGATGTTAGTGTTTGACTGTATTTTATAACTGAATAATCTATCGCATCATGTATTTTTCCACAAAAATATCACTAAAATCATCCCGATCTCATAATAATTATACAATAGTTGTATTATAATAACTAACTGATTGATAGGACAAATACTATAATTATTTTGTCAAGGTTCGGCAAACTAAAAAATAAAAATGTTCCCAAACAAAGAAGAATGGACGTGACCCTTGAGATTCTACGCCCTGCGTACATTAATCACGTCGAGTAGCAAAAGGCCTAACTAAACCGTCCACGTATTTTCACGTGCCAATATCGGCCAGCTACCTTATTATAATATTAAGATAATTAACAACTTAAGTATAGAGAATTATTTTAAGTAATTAAAGATTGGACATAGATTGTACTCATGGAATATAATCCACTTTCCAACTTATTGAATCCGACAACACAATTTTAGTCAAAATTACACCAAAATTAGAGCTAATGCACTTTTCGAAAAGAGGGTGTCTCCATACCTCTGCTTCCATATGGTTTGGGCAATTACTTCTTTAATTAATCAACTTTTGAATAACTTAATTAATCAATTATTTACATTATAAATCTACGATGGTTTAAAAAAAAAATCATTAATAGAGGACTGAGAGCTCGTGATTTGATCAAAACCTCAATAGAAGTACCATTTCATCATGTGTTTGTCCTAATAAAATTTCATTGATAATGATATCATGCTAAGGTTTAAAGTTTCACCTTAAAAGGTTAATCTATTAAGAAGAGTAGCTCAAACACTATATTGATATTTTGTTTAGTATTTTTTTCAATGTGGGACTTCTTCCTTTTTTTTTTTATTTTAAATATACCCTCACAAGATAGTGGCTCATTGGAGCACACCAATCTTAAAGGAATAAACTATGGGTAATTTAGTATTTTTTCAGTGTGGGACTTCTGTCTCTCATATACTCCCGCAAGATGGTTGCTTGTTGGAGCATACCAATCTTGAAGGAAGAAACAATTGGTTTTTGATTTTTTTAATAATTTCTTGATTTATTTCATTATTGTAAATGGGTTTATTTAGAAATTTATTTCTTGATTGAAAAAATAATTTTTTATTCATTCTGGGAATATTAATGATAGATAGAAAGATATCTGTGTCTATTCTTTCAATGAAACATTTTATAAAAAGGGTCATTTAGAGATTAATGGAGCATTTCTTCTTTTTAATATTTGCCATTTTTCTAATCTTTTAGCATTATAATTTCTTTTGTTAAGATTAATATTTGCTTCTGGAGTTACTTTTTTTTCTCTTTTGCAATTATTTCTATATGGTGGCTCACTGGAGCACATCAATCTTGAAGGAAAAAACTATGAGCGGTGGGCAATTGGAAAATCCCAGGAGTGTATAGGCTCGTTGGAGTATTTGTGCTTTGATATCATGTTAAGGTTTGAGGTTTTACATTAAAAGATTAATCTATTAAAGGGAGTAGCTCAAATACTTTATATATTAGTCTTTTGTTTAGTATTCTTCATTGTGTGATTTCTATCTCTCAAGTCTCAATACATTTCAAATTAGCAATATGTACATAGCGTTTTATAGATAACTAAATTTGATTAATTGATTTATTATAGTATAGAATTCTTCAGTTGTAGGTATCTTAAGCACGTGGTTACACTCCTTACTTTGATGCTAATGCACTTTGTTTTATGTTTTGTCTTAATAATAAATCGCAAAAAAATCCAAAAATGCATGGATTAAAGAGAATTCCCTTGCGAGAAGTTCCAAAAAAATGCTCTCTGTTTTTTCGCTTTTTACAACGTGTGTCCTCTAGTTTTTGTACTTAACAAATTATTTTCCTTAAAATTATCGCGTACTTATAATTAAATTAACGTTTTTGATCTTATTTGATTCTCACTTTCTGCTCTCATTCAGATTCTTCTAATACTCTTTGGATTTCTAAAAGTATATATTCTTTTTAAAGTTTGACACTTGCAAAGGACAAGATGAGACAAAAAGTGACTCAGCTTTTCAGCTTGTATTTTTGGATTGCGTGTTAAAAATTATTACAATTTCAATAATTTTTATATTCTAATTTAAGTATAGCTCAAAGGAGTTTTACATATGGACCTTGATTGCAATCATCATCAGGATAACATGCAATCTCTATTGATGCCTCACCCCACAAGTGGAAGAACTATTTCTCTTGGATGTTCAATGACAAATGGCCGCATTGGTAATTTGATAAAAGTATAGATAACACTTAGTCGACCAACATTAACCGCAGTATTGGCACTTAGATAAAAGTATAGGTAGTTCTCAATCGATGTAACATTATTATTAGGTCTTTTTGTTTGGAGATACATATATTTTTCCTTTGAAAGCAGTTTCATGAATAGAGAGCTAGAGGTCTTAATTTTACACAAACACACACATAGCATTTTCTCTCCCCTAGAATCGATCCTTTTTGGATAACTAACATAATGAATTATAAGACTTTACGATTTCGGAAATAGTTAGAATTCTAAAAACGATGGATAATAAGGTCAACAAAATAATAATATATATATATCTCTTGATTATTCAAGAGTGGTATGTAATTATCTTAGCAATCATAAAATTACCATCACAAACCCACCAATTGCGTAGTTAGAGATTTGTTCCTTGTTTTTTTCCCCCCGAAATAAAGACTTTTCAATGTCAGTATAAAATTTCACAACAATGTAAAATACAATTCAAAACTAACGAACAATAAGGAAAACTTAATATAAGTGTTGTTATTTGAATACAAAAATAGGGATCAGTAGATTTCAGCATTAAACTACGCTATATTTAGTATTTTGAAATTGAGGATGAATTTGGAATTTTGTGGGTGTTGCTTTCAACTAACTCCCACTCCATGGTGAACTTATTTAATTATATGGTGTAGTTATGCTAGTATTAGAATTAACACTATTAATTATTTAAGTTTTAATTATTCTCAATGGTGTAACAAATGTCTTTTTCATCAGTTTTTGGTGGCTAATGAGCTTGCTTAAATTTGTGAAACTCCTACTATTATTCTATTTTCCCGATTCAGACATAAATTAACGTTTGCTTTGACTTATTATCTTCTAATTACCAACTTGTCCATCATAATTTGAATTTTAAATATTGTCCCATTTATTTTATTTTATTGATTTATTTTTTACAAACGGCTGGGAGGAGGGTGATCAGTAGGATGTGACCCGAACTCAATTTAAGTTGATGATATCATTCTAAAAGGGAAATTGCAAAACGAGCAAAAGTCTCTTACTTTACGTGACTTCTGATGGATGTCAGTCATCACTAGACCTCTTAAATTCACTTTTCTATTTCCTTACTTTAGTTTTGTAGCTCTTAGATTTACTCTTTGTACATAGGACTTAATTATAACTGTACATTTATTGGTTAATAAAATTTCCTCAAATTTTATCCCTTTTTTTCTTTTTTTTTTTGTGAATTGTAGATTTAGTTGTTTTCGGTGATTTCTGTTTGAATTCCATGTTTCGTATTGCATCGCATTCTGTCAAATAATGATCCTTTTAATCTGTGTATCTAAATATTAATAGACAAGGCTATAAACGTAATGCAACTTAAAATGTTCGAACGAATAAACACAACTAAGTAGACCACACCACGACAAATAAATTTTCATGCAAAATATTTAAACATTATCTTGGAATCGAAAAGGAGATCCATTTTGTGGTTGAAGATATGATAAAAAAGGGGGGGTCGAGTAGTCTATTTTAAGGTGGGGGTAATTAAAAGGCAAATAGGCAAGAAGAACAAATAATCCTTAGTAGGGCAAGAAAAAAGAGTGTATTCACGTGTAGTGTAGTAGGAATTTGCAAACAAGAAACAAAAAAGATATATATGGACCCCTTTTTATTATATAGTGTCATCTTCACCTATATTGCCCACATTTGCTATTCTCTTCCGTCGCTTGCATGCCAGATTTCTAATTAGTTTCTTTCTGGTGGATATCAAATTACATGGAACTGGATAAGATATTCGATTAATATGTTCAGGAGACCGTTTCGATTCTTTAGAAAAATCTGATATTAAATTGTGCATTATAATTAGATGGCGTCTAGTTTAATTACGAGTCGAACATAAATGAGTAATAGAGATTTGTTTGATTCGTAGCTTTATACACCTTTGCAGCATTGAGGAATTAGACCCTTTTTATGCATGGTTTTTTCTATCTTGCGGCATTGGAGAATCCACAATGTGTTTAAGGCCTTAATTTAATAATAAAATGGGTCCCTCAAATTCACATGTTAATTCTTGATTTGGCCATATTTGTTTAGGATTACTAGATCGAGACTTGGGTGCATTTTTTCAATTGGAGTTCCGGTGAAGATATGAGGTTAGAATTTTAAGGGGTAGAGTCTCTGTCTAGAATTCAGAAATGCAACTTAAGCTATGTTTGGGAGGGGTGCGTTAAGGAATAGATTGAATCACGTTTTTAATTAATGATAAGATAATCGCGGATAATCTCATCTTAGTGGGTTTTATAACTTTTGATTGAAAAATGTTATACTTTTCCATTTATTTCATGGTATGAATATTAATCGTTAATCTTTAGGAACATCATTTTGTTGATATTGTTCATATAAAATAGGCTCTATTTTGTTGTATAGATTGGGAGAATTGGGAGACATACATGAAGCAAATTCTCAATACTAATTGATCTTTGAAAATGACCCTCCCTTTGTTTCACTAAAACACGTAAAAGTTTGCCTGTGCCACTAGATAGGTCCCTCGTATGGAACATATGCATAGCATATGTCAACTTCAACTTGATAAATTGGAGAACACAACAACAACATTATTAATAAGGTAAACTAAAACTAATTAAAGTTTTGTTACCATACAAAAATATCATGTGATACTTTCAAACATTCCGAAAATGTTCAAACAACAGACGTTTAGTGCCGTTACTACATGAGACTCATGTGAGGAGATTGTGATAATGTGCTGATATTATGTTATTATTATAGTACCGTCATATGCTTGAACATTCCTATTAAGTATACATGACCAAGGGTGTACACTGCATTTCTCTGTGCAGAAAATGATTTGTGCATGATGTTTATGCATAATGCATATATGATATATAGCCCGTGACTATAATCCAAAAGCTCCACTTTCTTTCATTCTTTTGCCATTAGCTGCCAAAATCCAACTCCTACAAATAGACAAAATTCCAGGCCGGCCACCTCACATGCCACCAAAATCCAACCTCTTCTTCCTCCCCTCTATATTACCCATCTCTTTCCGGCCTCTTCCATCTCTCCCACTCTGAAACCCCCTTTTGTAACCCCCCTGAGAAGTAGCTTTCTTCAATTTCTTAAATTTGCCTATAATCCTCTCATGTCCATTGAGAAAAATCTGAACCGTCTCTTTTGCGTAATTTGACCTTTTTTGGGTGCCTGGCCGAGCAAGAATAATTCTTCTCCAAGGAAACAAAAAGATGAACAGTCTATTTCCTGGATTTGTTTGCTGCAGGATCTTGCGGCAAAAGAGATTGTTCTCAGAAGCCCAATTGTGTATCGTTTCCCGATGATCAGGTACCACTTTTAGTCTCGTCCCTTTCTTACTTTCTGATGCGTCCCTCCCTCTCTCTTTCTTTCTAAGTATATGAAGATTAATAATCCTATTTGTAGTATTTCATCATCATCATCATCTTCTTCTTCTTCTTCTTCTTGAGAGACAAATTCCTCTCTCTCTCAAGATGCGATTCACTGAGACCTTACACTCACTCCCCTCGCACCAAATTTCTCTTAATATGAACTACAAGAATAATAGTGCTCAAGCCTATCCAGCTCGGCCATGGCTGGTTTTCCCGACTTCGAAATCTCTTGGGAGTAATTTCGGGGACGCTAACTGCATGGAACAGTTGTTAGTACACTGCATCAACGCCATCGAAAACAACGACGCCACTCTAGCCCAACAAATTTTGTGGGTACTAAATAATATTGCCCCGCCAGATGGTGACCCGAACCAGCGCTTAACGTGCGGGTTCCTCCGAGCCATCATAGCCCGAGCCGCGAAAAATGGGACATGTAAATTGCTCACTGCTATGGCAAATGTTCACACCAATCTAGCCATGGATAACCACAAGTTCTCCATCATTGAGCTTGCGAGTTTCGTGGATTTAACCCCGTGGCACAGATTCGGATTCACCGCGGCAAATGCGGC
>CAVNYN010272232.1:0-52472 GCA_963692815.1 Nyctanthes arbor-tristis | reverse complement strand
CTCATTTTTTTATTTTAACAAATTTAAAATTATTAAATATTTGAAATATATATCCTAAATTGGAAAATAAATGTAAAAATCATAAATATTATATATACTTTATAATTTTAATAATTTTACAATACAATTTTGATATTTTTAAAAGGCAAAAGATAGGTAATTCCTACTTTATTATACATTTATAGGGATTAAATATTACAAAAATAATGTAATTGTTAGAAATAAATAACACTTACAACTTAAAATAAAAGCAAGAAAATCAATTTCACATTTTTTACCAATAAGAAAACCACTTAAATAAATAAAAAGATGTATAAGTACAAATTTTCCACGTCTATATATAAATATATTTATATATATTATATAATAATAGCATGTAACTTAAATAGAGTCAATAAATATATTCTAAATCCAAACAATTTTTTTTAATAAAATCCTTACAATGTTGCAAATTATAGTAACATTATATATTAACACAATTATTCTTAACTATTGCTTAAAAAATAATGTAATAATAATGATTTTTAAAAAAGTTTATTGGCAAAAAAATTCCAACTTAAAAAAGAAATTTAGTGGTATTGCTTTAACTTTTTAATTGTCTCACATTGAAAGTTATGTAAAAAAACAATATGATTGGAGCTTATAAATAAGATGAACATTTGTGTAAGTGACTATGTAAATGAAATTTCGTGGACTTTGAGGCAAATTAATAATTGTCTTGGTTTTTTATATTTAGTTTAAAGTTTAAATGATTGTCTTACATTGAAAGTTTTGTAAAATGTCAAATAATCAGGGCTTATAAATAAGATGTGCCTTTTGTGCAAGTGACTATGTAAAGGAAATAGTTCTGATTCTTGCCTCTTAAATATTATAAAAAGTGAAAATTGAGTTTCAATTTATATATTTTAAAAAAAAAAAGTCAATTGGTCTTTGACCGGGTTTCCGGACTTTAAAAAAAAGGGGGACCAGACCAGACTGGTCATTTTGGCCACAAAGCCCGAGATCGGAAGAGCGTCGTTCGGTCCTGTTTTGGTCCGGTTTACCCGGTCCCCTTTTTTTGCACACCCCTAAATAAAACCCTAATTTGACGTATACGAGGAATTTTTTTTTTTTTGAAATAACATATAGTTTATTAAGTCACGTTTGCTCCCAAAATAGGAGCAAGCAAAAAGAGGATACAATCAATCCAATGATAAGAAGCAGATGAAAGAATCGCATGATGCGCATGAGCATCAACCTAATTATTCTCAACTTTAGGAATATGTTGGTACACACCACAATATAATTGAAACAATAAACTCCTAATGTGATTATAAAGATTTGCTAAAACACTTATAAACCAGGTTTGCCACTCCCCATACAATCTGCATTACATCCACTCGAACTTCTTCCAATTGTATGCCCTCCTCTACCTACAATCGTAGCCTATACTATAGAGAGGATGTCTCCGCCCCATTCACATTTAAATCCACTCGTCCTTTGACCGCAAAAGCTGCCACTACCATCCTTCTGTTACACACATCTTCCTCGAAACCCACACCCTCAGGGCTGACCACTGCTTTAGTAGCTAACCATAATCCATTGCGGCAATCCCCATCCCCACTCCACATTGTAACCTGCCCAGAATCAACCACGCACACCTTCTTCCCTCTAATTGCGACCTTTTGCCTATTGATAAGCTTATAAATATGCCAAAGCTTGATCACATCCTTCTCAATAACTCCTCTACATCCCTCCTGCAACATCATGTTCTTATTCTTGCAAATCGCCCACCAAATCATCTCAACAGACTCCACTACCGCTGCCTCATAATTTTCCACCAATGTCGTCATTGTGACCAAAAAATCCAAATGTAACAATGGTTTGATGATCCCCCATAAGCCAGCGTACTTCCATAACCCTTTTACCGATCCACACCATCAAAATAAATGCTCATTAGTCTCCTTCACCCCACAAAAAACACATCTAAGTGCAGTAGTTACATGATGTTTCCTCAAATTTTCCCCCGTAGGTATAGCACCTCATGAAAGTTTCCACAAAAATACACGAACTTTTAAGGGTACCAAAAGGTTCCAAATACATTTCCAAAATCGTTGCCTAGACAAAAAACTCCTCGGCTGAGACAGCTGAATTCCTTTTTTAGCATATGAGGACCACTACATACGGTGTAATCTTCGCTACAAGTATAACGCCAGATGCACGAATCCTCTTCCTGCCCACTCCCCAAAGGAATAGCCAAGATGGCTTCAACTTCCACCAGATAGAAATTTGCCCTCACATTCATCGCATCCCATTGCCCATTGATCAAGAGATCACTGACTTGCTAGTCCATCCCCGCTAATAGAGAGAAAGATAGAAAGCCTGCCTCCCGAAGGATCCAATGATCAAGGAAAATTTTTACATTCTCACCTGACCCAATCCACCACTAATTCTCCTTCTGATAACCTCTAAACCCCACAAAAGGCTCTTCCAAAGATAAGAAGACTCGGGTCTATCCCGTGCCTCCAGACCTCCCAAGCCATGAAAATATTTCGCCTTCAATACCTGTGCCGCCAAAGTGTTAGGAGTCTTAAACACTCTCCGCACTTGTTTTGCCACCAGAGCTTGGTTAAATAGTGTCAAATCCCTTAAGCCCAAGCCCCCATCCTGTTTCGGCTAACACACATCTTCCCAACGAACTCACGCCATACCTCTTTTCTCCTTCGTCGCCCCCCACCAGAACCAAAGCATTAAACTTCAAATGTCATCACACACCCTTGAGGTAGTCTAAACAAACTCATGACGTATGTTGGAATAGACTGCACCACTGATTTAAGCAACACCTTCTTTCCTACCGCTGCTAAAAGTTTCTTTCTCCAACCCTGCACCTTTTTCCAAACTCGCTATCGAATAAAAGCAAAAGTTCTATTTCTATTCCGACCAACCATAGAACGCAAGCATAAATAAAAATCATGTGATCTAATCTACTGAATGCAAAGCTTCTGCAAAACTGAATTCTTCACTTGTTGCGTATTTGGCGAAAAGGTGATGGTTGTCTTATCTATATTCACAAGTTGCCCGAATGCTCTACCATACACCTCCAACACCTGAGAAATAGCCTGAACGTCCTATGCTTGAGCCCGAACAAAAATAATGGAATAATCTGCAAAAAACAAATGATTTATGCGAGGTGATCGTCTGCAGCATCTGAATCCCTGAATGTCCCATCTTCCTTTTGTCTTTCTCAATGCACCTGAAAAGCCTTTAGTGCAAAGAAGAAACAAATACGATGAAAGTGAACACCCTTTTCTCAAACCTCTTGAAAGAATCACCTCACCACAGTGCTCCCCATTAATCCGAAAAGTAAACGAAACAGAAGATATACAATAAAAAATAATCCTAATCCATCTATTCAGAAAAGACATATTACGCATAACAGCACATAAAAAGCCCCATTCAACCCTGTTATAGGCTTTGCTCATATCTAATTTCAACGCTATAGTCCATACCCGCCCCTGTCTCTTATTTGACATAGAATGTAATAATTCGAAAGCTACTAAAGCATTATCAATAATAAGTCTACAAGGAACGAAAACACTTTGATTAAAAGAGATAACGGGATCTAATACCTGTTTCAACCGATTGGCCAGAGTCTTAGAGATGATTTTATACAGCGTCGTGCACAAGCTAATGGGTAGGTATTCAGTGATTCTCTCAGGGTTCTTCTTCTTTGGCAAAAGAATAATAATTGTATGATTGACCCCTGCCACCGACTTCTATCCATTCAACACATCGAAACATGCGTTAACAACCTCTTCACCCATCATCACCCAATGTTTCTGATAAAATAACGGATGAAAACTATCCACACCCGGGTGTAGGCAATGGTGTAGATCTCATCGAAGCCATCTTCACCTCCTCCCTATCGAAATCTTTATCAAATAATGCAATAGCTTCTGGGGACTGCCCTTCCTCTACCCCTTTGGCCCCCCAATTCAACTCCTCAACCGTTGGCTCCCCGACCGGAACTCTTCCGATCTGAAAATAATGCTCAATGTTTGTCTTTTGATTTTAACTGTTTTTATTTATTTATATTTATATTATTATTTATTGCCAGATTATTCCAAACTCCAAGACATAAATTGTCTAGGAACGATCTGGAGAAAAATGATAGAAAGAGAGGGAGAAAAAAACGCTTTTTATCATCTTAACGGCCTATCACGTTGACGTAGTCTCCTTGTTGGTGTGCCAACTACTTATATTTGTTAAGAAATTGATGATTACTTTCCTCTAAAAGAGCATTTTTAATGGAATGTTGATTGGAGAAATAGATGTGGCAATAAAAATAGTAGACATTGTCTGGACGTAGACGGTATTGTAAACAATATCTATATGTATCATTTCTCTTATTTTTTCATTCTTTCTCATTCCCACTACTGTATCAACTACTTATATTTTAACAAGTATCCTATTACTTCGTGTATTTCACATGACCACTGGAGATGCTTTTTGCCAATTTTCACTAATTTACGCAGCGTAGGAAGCAATCCACCTTACACTGTTAGAGATAATCTAGTACTACATAAATAAATTCTTACGAATTATCATCTATCCACAATGTACATGATAAAAAATATCCACAGAGAGTGTTCAGGTACCTAGGAAACACATAAAGGAAGGAGTTTAACAAGTGTAGGTTAAATATTAGAATTAATCAGTGGTGGCGGTGATAGAGGATGGTCACCCTAATTCCTGAACACCCCCGTCTTTTAGGGGGGGAAATTCTTTAACCCTTTGAAGAATTTTAAAAAAATAATGTTTCAATTACTCCTTTAACTATCTTCTTAGTACGCTATTGACACTAATAATAATTCTATAATAGATTTTATTATTTACATTGGGTTGAAACTTCATTAAAAGCCAGCCCCAACCGTTTGTGCATTGTCGGGCCGGGTCGTTTTCTACCTATTCCAATGTTCCTCACCCGCTAGTTACATTAGAAGCCGAACACCCTTTCGAGTTTTGAAGAGCGAAGTGTCGTGCCCGTCTACCGGGTTTCCGTCCGATAAACTTAAAGAGAAAGTAAAATAATTATATAAAAAAATAAAGTCTGATAAATCATTACTTTTTACTCAAAATTTATTTTTAAGAGGAAATTACAAAAAATGGCATATTTTGCAATGGAAATTTTCAAAATGTTAAATTTTAATACTTAGTTTAAAGATGGCCATGGTAATATAAATCCCAACGTCCACCCTATCCTGACTCACCGCCAACTTATTCCATCTCGTGCCCCAAAACCCTAATTTAAATGAGATGAGAGGTCGCAACTTGCAAATCTTCTAAAAGTGGAGGCTCAGAATGATTACAGCGCCAAGGAATATGACGAATTAGAGCTGGTGACCTTTCGAGTTGATGAAAAAATGGTTGGTCAAAATTGCGAATTAAAATCCAAAAGGTTACTATAGGAATTTAATTTACACATTAAATGTTCATTTTCTACATACTGAAATAATATTAAAAACTAAAATAGATAAATTAGAGCTTGTTTGATTATCGTTATTCTCCCAATTTATAATTTTACCTACTACTGATTTGACATTTGATTTGACAACTGTTCAAATACAAGTTGTAACAATATATTTCAAACTTTTTTATATTTTCAATACATATTTTACCTCTTTTCTCATAATTATTTCAGCACATTTGAACAAATAATGAGAATCAAACAAGCTCTTAATTTTTTTAAATAATAGTAATAATAACTAAATAAAATGCTACTTATATTCACACTAAATACTACTTTGTGCACCACATTTAAATTGCACTATAGTATCTTAACCTTTATTTATTATTACTACGATTATTAATGTTCTCGACCTTCTTCCCCAAGTTTTTATAATAACTAGCACATATTTGGTTTGTAAATAGTTACTTGAATCTAATTATTTTGTTAGATTCATTTACGAGTATATTTTGCACTTTAGTTTATTTTTTCAATACCATTAAATGAATGTTTTTTTTTCCCTTCAATTTTTGTGGAACTAAGAATATGTCTATTTTATGGGACGGAGTGGTAAATTTTTTGGGGTACTTAGGTAAAGAAAATTCCAAACTACGGTTGGGTATAAAGGAAATTCACTCTTAGTGGAAGATTAATGATGACAATTAAATGAAAGAAAGTTAACATATTAAATGAAAGAAAGTTAAATATTGAAGATCATTGGTGGATCTAGTTCGGAGCCTGTTTGCCAATTTTTTTTTCCTATCTAAAACTTTTAATATTCTTAATGAATTTCCTTGGACGAATTGAACATTTTTTTAGTTGTAGCATGTATTACTAGAAAATTCTAAATCCGCTTTGCTCAAGATGGGTTACACTAAACCAAATTGTAATCCAAGTACAATTATCCCAAATAAAAAAATTTAAATTTTATTACTATTTCTAAACAAAATCTTAGCTTTTTATTTATGCAACACATTGCCGTCCATGATATATCACATAAGACGTGTTGATTAGACATGAGACGAGCTTCAAATCATCGTTTTGTTAGGGTAAACTTGTCACGCCCCCGCCCATTTTATAATATTTTTGTAGGTCTTTTATTAATTATCAAATTTCACAGCAAAAGCTTCAATACAATTAACAAAGACAGAACGTACAAAACAAACAAATAGCTTTTGACTTGATAAAACTAATTACTTAAACTAACAAGTTATATTTTAAATAATCATTGCAACTTGATTTCTCAATAAAATGCATAGAACTCAACAAGTTATTTAACCTAGCAAGTTGTTAACTTTTAGAAATCATTAGAACTAAGTTTTACAGTAAAATATAAGGAATACACAAGTTCTATTACTAAGTATATTCCATTTATTATCCAAGCACGCCAAGTTTTTAGAAAGCCTTAATCTTAATAAATAATTTTCAAACTATTACAAAAACTACACATTAGTTCCATCATATATATATCTTACATGTCGTGAAAATGTATGTAATATTAAGAGATGAGCATACTTATTGACACTAAAAAGTATAAAACTCATAATTGCTTTTGTAGTTGCTTCAAAAACAGGTTTTTACTACATGTAAAACTCTATTCCCGCTTGTGAGTATGCTCCAACCCATGACTTGCCTTACTTTTCAAATATCATATCTTCAATAATCTATAAAATTGTAGAAAGAAGGGAATGAGTATAAAGTACTCAGTGAGTAACAGAACCCTTTGATTCACGTTTAATTTGAAAAATTTATTTTTCAAGAAAATCATTCAATACATAAAGCTTTTCAAAAATGGGCTCTATGCGGCCACACGCAGGCAACAGAAAAATCTAATTTCCTCTATGCGGCCGCATGGTATAAGTCCATGCCCCCGCATGATATTAAAAATAGCCTTTTCCGAAATTTTGCACTGAGGTCCCCGAACTTCCTATTTTCGTGTAGATCAGTTTAAAACAATTATTTTATGCACTTTTAAGCCTTGAAATCTATTTCTTTCTCATGATTAACCCATAGTTCGAATGGAAATATTTCCTTTTGGCTATTTTGCACTCAAAGTAATCCTTGTTGGTTATTATTTAACCTATTTTGAATAGATTTCAAATAAATTGTGTAATTGGATTGTTAAGACTTTGAACACTTAAATTGTGTAAAGTTAGGGTATACGCTTAGCAAATTTTGAGGACGAAATTTATTTAAGGGGGTATATTGTAACATTTTGAAATTTTCTACAAATTAAAGTAAGCAACAAAATTGTTGCTTTAAAAGAAATACTTAAATTTGTTTAATTTATATGATAGGATTAGGAGATTATTATCGCGTCACTTGTCATATCTTGATATGTATTAGTAAACTTATTAAGACATTTGACAAGCTCATAATTTGAAATGTGTAAATCAAGACTCTTAGTAGTTTTACAATTAATTAACTTGATAATTTACCAAGTGTAGGGGACATTTGTTAGCCTTGCAATTAGTGGATTCAAATGACCATTTAAATATAATTACATCCTTACTTATATAAAGGACATTTGTCATTTTTGTGTAGATAATTGCTTATTTTGCTAATTTTTAAAACATGTGTTATTACTAGAGGGTGCCAAGTGCCAAGAGAATGTCATTTTTGCAATTAATAAATCAATATAGTCTTACCAAGTGTGAAGATATGCTATTTTATAATTAATTAATTGTCATTTTTGCCAAGTGTCTAGGACACTTTGTGGCTTTATCATTAGTGGATTTTAATGCCTAATTAAATACAATTAACTCTTAACTTATATAAAAAGGAAATTGGATCAAAGCTTTCATACAACCACAAACAACCTCCACACACATCTCCCACGTCCCTTTACTCTATAAATTACATATTGTTGCCTATTCATATAGTGGTTAAATGTTTTTACAAAAGTGGAGATACAAGTGAGGAATATCTACTTTTCGAGAAATCAAATTAATGTGAGTAATCTAATACTTTGATTCCCTTTTTACATGCGTAAAGTTTTGATAAAATAAGTTTGTATTTTAATTAGTGATTTCTTTGAGATAAACATGGATTTCGATGCATTATTATTGAAAGAAAGATTGATTTATTGCATTTGTATCACTAGTTAATGCTTTACCCGTTTTGTATTGAATTGCTTTGAATTGTTTTCTACGCTATGACCTATTCAATGATCTCGAGATATGAAAGATTAGCGTGGTGTTTGCTTTGAATTAGAACTTCGGTATGAGTCTAACGAGGTTCATTATGGATCCATTTAATTAAATTGATATGAATTTTACGCACACCACATGTAGTAGTTTAACTAGTGATAGGGCCCATTTGTGCATCCAAATGCTTTGTGACACACATGATTTATCGAAAATGTATTTCCTAAATGAAAGGTGAATCAATATATTATGTTATTCACTGAGTACTTTTGTATTCACCCTCATCTTTTATAATCTTGTAGGTATTAAATTATTAAACTTTGAGGCTGGATCGTCCCTAAAGGCGGAGAGGATACATGTATGTGATCTAGATTTTAGTATGTGGCCAGGGTTTCGTTGTGGGTGGCAGCGATAATTATTAATTATCAAAGTGGCGATGCAAAAGCACTTCGATGTTTTGAACTGTATTTGTATCAACTTTTAATCGTTAAAGGCTTCCACTATTGTTAAAAATTTGGTTCGTCACACGTGGCACGACATGTCACCGTACACTTAGAAGATAAGTAACAAATTGCTCGATGAGTCTTTATACTTTGAGTTATCTTACGATTAGGTCATGAAACTTTGATCAATATTACTTAACGTCATTTTACTTAGCATAGTTTTTCAATTAAGTGGCTACACTTTTGAGTCATACTAATCGATAGCCACATTCTTATCCCTAGGCTTTATTAGAGTAACAATCTTTGTATTTTGCAGCATCTCAAGCGGGTTACTCGTTTATTGTCAAAATATTTACATTTGTCAATCGCAAACTCGGGTGGTTATTCAATCAGTGCCAATAACCACCTTCTAATTTCAATTCCTTGTCAAAACATCGATCATGTTGTCAATAATTATCATTTTACAATTCTTGACATTTATTTGCGTAGCCATCTTGCAATAATTTGAATACGATTGCATTGTCATATTTCAATTCATTTTGAGTAGCAACTCTCAACTTTGAAGCTCAATACAATTCTATTTCTTGATATTCATTCAAGTGATAAATCTTGTAACTTTACAATTTATGCAATTTAATTCGATCACTTTGTCACAATCTTATAACATTTCAATTGCTGCAAATTCAAGTAACTTGCACATCTTTATTAAAGTGATGATTATTTTATATAATTCGCCCATAAAATTTTGCGGGGTGTTACAAAACTTGCTATTAAAGGATAGGCTTCGTAAATTATAAAGTTAAAATGATTGGTTAACTTTTGGACGCAACATAAACAAATAAACTCAATAGATAGAGTTTATCGCTGAAATTTTAATTAAGATATGCAAAATATTTATTTTACAATGAAGTTAGCGTAGTGAAGATAATCCTTTAATTTTGAGGCATGTCGAACATTCATTTTTTAACAATGACGAATGGAAGTTTATTTTAAGTTAATTTAATTTAAAATCGCCATCACATATATAAATGTAAAATGTAAAAGGTAGAATTTCAGAGCAGCACGGCGCATGTACCACTGCCAAATGTACCTTATTGCTTTAACAGTTGTACCTTCTTGAACTTACGAGTTTGCCACTGTTAAGACCATTTTCCAGTTTGGTTAAATTGCAGAAAAGGTCTTCAACCTTCGAGTCATTATCACTTTCATCCTTAATTTTTAAATTTAGATTAGAAAACCTTAATCTTTGAAAATATAATAATCCAAATGGACACATTTCATTATTAAATCATTAGAGATTGTTTGGCAACAAACTAAAGTAATCCTATTGTAATTAAATTTCAAATTCACATTTCGTCTGAATACTAAAAATTAACACATAAGGAAAAAAATGAGATGTTTGTATAAAGAAAAAATTTTATGACACATTTTTTTTGTTATTATACACATGTTAGTTTTATGTACAATCATATTAAAATGACATGAATTTGAAACTTAGTTTGAATTATAATTTAATTGGTTGTGAAACTGTCTTAATATTTTAATGATCAAAAACATCGTTTTAGATGAGTGGTGCTGATTTTTCAAAGGTTGGGACAATCGAAGATGAAAGTGCAAATTGATGCAAAAGTTGGCGATCTTTGCTGTAATTTACCTTCCCGGCATCCTCTATCATTTTACGACGTCGTTGAGAACCTTTTTCAACGGCGGAGGAATCTCAGCCGAACATTACACGTCTCTCGTGTTGAGTATTCATTTTCTCCTTTTCTTTAAAAGGACAGATAGATACACCTATACATACACCACATATAAATACACCTATATATATTATTATATTATATTATATTATATTATATTATGTATATGTATTTTGGAGAGATAACAGGAGAAAATAGAGTTAAATTGTGTTACTGAGAGAAAGAGTGGGTGATTGGCCGTCCTGTTTCTATTAGTCGTCACGGCTTTATAGAGAGAGAGAAGATTTAGAGTTGTTTGGAAGGGGGAGATTTTCCTGTTCTTGCGGGGAATTGTCGTGTAAAGTTGAAGAGATCGGAGCTAGGAGTTTTGCAGTGATGAAGATTGAACATGTTAATTGGTGATTTGTTCAAGCTCCGATCTTGTTCTGAATATTTGAATTTAGGGTTTTAAAGTGGAGATGGATGTGGATTCAAATATGAGTACAGAGAACGAGCCCGAGCCCGAGCCCGATCACGACCCATCGGGCCAAAAATCCGAAGCGGAAGAGACGGACCAGCCTACCATAGCGCCGGAATCCCCATCGACTAATAAGCAGCAACAGGTTAGTAATAATAGTAGTGACGTTAGTAATAGCAACAGTGTTGGTGCTGCGGTGGTTGCGGGACCGCGATGCGCGCCTACTTACACCGTGGTGAAAGCTATTATCGAGAAGAAGGAGGATGGGCCAGGTCCCAGGTGCGGCCACACATTGACGGCGGTTCCAGCTGTGGGCGAGGAGGGGACTCCTGGGTATATTGGCCCAAGATTAATTCTTTTTGGTGGCGCGACTGCCCTTGAAGGGAATTCTGCAGCCTCGGGAACTCCTACCTCTGCCGGAAGCGCTGGAATTCGTATGTTCTCTTTCAACTTTATGATTCTTCTTCTTCATTTTTTTTTGATATATTTATTAACGGTAGTCATGAATGTAGCCTGATACTTTCTTGCAATTCTGTAACCTGTTGTATACTTTTTAATATTACGTTGATCAGAAGGGGTTTATTCTAATCACTGGTGGATATTTTACTTGCACACGGCTCAAGTTTGGATGCTTTCCCTTGAACTTTTAGCTTTTAGGTTCCCGTTCCTGGATTCAATAGTAGTCATGAATTTAGCCAGATTCTGTGTTGCTATTCTGTAATCTGTTTTACACTTCTAATATTACATAGATCAGAAGGGCGTTTCTTCTAATCACTGGTGGAGATTTTAATTGTATACACAGCTCAAATTTCGATGCATTCGCGGGAATTCTTATCTTTTAAGTTCCCATTCTTGCTTTCTGAATGGTTTAGCATAATATGAATGTAGCGTGTTAGCAATTAAAAATATTGGCATCAGCTCAGTTCATTTTATACTCAAGAGGACACAATTGGGAGCGAATAGCTGTTGGAGTTGGAGATCCTAGGCATCCTCGTTTTTGAGTTGTTTGAGTTTTAACTGTTTTCCAGCCAATGTTATGAATAAGGAAAAATGGAAATTGGATTTTTCTCTTCATATTTGCTTGCTGGAATTCTAGATTTTTCCAACGTTGTATATTTGTACCTGTGATGACATGTAATTTTAACTAAGCTTCGGTTGATTTCATGTAAAAGATAAAGATTTCCTCATTGAAGATTGTCAAGAAAAGAAAAAATAGATGAATAGAAGATTCAATCATTATGCAAAATCAGAAACCCCAAATATACTAACTGGTAATTGTAGTAATTTTGTCTTGCAGAAGAAATATTATCATTGTTTTAATGGTTAACTGTGAAGCATGTTCCTGGAAAAACAGGCACATTTTTTGAATGTTTATATGACATATTATGAAGAGAATGTGATGCTAGAACCCCCCCCCCTGGGGGGCGCAGCTGCCGGGGTGTGGTTCAAAACTATATCAAAGACTTAATCATCTCACACATTTTTAATGATACTCTAGGTTTATTCAATTTCAGGGTTAGCAGGGGCTACTGCTGATGTCCATTGCTATGATGTGTTGGCAAATAAATGGTCTCGGTATGATTTGTTGACTGGAATCTATTATCAGCTTTTACCATAGATGTTGCTTGTCTTCAGTTTAAAATTGTTGTAATGGGGTACCATGCTTGAAATTTATATTAACTCCTCAGAATCACCCCTATCGGAGAACCTCCTTCACCTAGGGCAGCACACGTGGCAACCGCTGTTGGCACTATGGTGGTTATTCAGGTATTTATAAATCAGTATGCCGAAGAGTTCTACTGGTGTTATTATGTTTTGATCCTGTAGTTACTGTAGTTGTCCGTAACAGGGTGGTATTGGTCCAGCTGGTTTGTCTGCCGAGGATCTACATGTACTGGACCTCACACAACAACGAGATCGGAAGAGCACACGTGAGCCTCTTCATGGCGCAAGTTTCCCATATGCATGTCACATAAACAAACATACTGGTGAAACTGGTATTATGAGATAATCTGAAATTGTTCTTATTATCTTTTAGGGTTGTTGTCCAAGGTCCAGGTCCAGGGCCACGCTATGGACATGTAATGGCTTTGGTTGGGCAAAGATATCTCATGGCTATTGGTGGAAATGATGGTTAGTACTGTGTAGGATGTTCTCCGGTGCTACTATGGTACTTCAAATAGTGTAACATGTTGTGTACTTTTTAGGTAAGCGGGCTTTAGCTGATGTTTGGGCATTGGACACTGCTGCCAAGCCATATGAATGGAGAAAATTGGAACCAGAGGGTGAAGGTCCACCACCATGCATGTGAGTTTCTGGTTTTTCTGGTTCAGATGAGTTTTATCTCTTTCTGCTTTTCTGTGCAACGAGGTCATTCCCTTTTGATGAGCAATTCTTTTTCCATTTCCATACCGTTTCTGCTTTTATGCGCAACGTGGCCATTCCCTTTTGATGAGCAATTCCTTTTCCATTTCCATACCTTTTCTGCTCTATTTATATTAATTTAATAATTGCTTCAGCTAGCTCCCAGAGAAATCTGTATGTCACGTCTCTAATAATGGCTAACTCCTTCACGTATGTATCACTCCGTTGGAGAAAAAAATTTCACCATTTTCAACTCTTATTGTTTCTCTTAAAAGTGCTTCCAATTTTGATTGTATAGTTCTTTACTTTTTTTTATTGTTCATGGCATATTGAGATATTTCAGAATGGTTCATATTCCAGGAAAGTCCATTGCTAAAATTAATGTTTCATGCACTGAGGTTTTGTTTTCCCAATTAGCATTTGAGCCAGTCCCTTTTCATTTGCTTAGTATGATTAGGCATTAAGTTATTTTGTTGTATGAATAAGCACCTTGTACTGAAAATTTTGGCACATCAGATTTTAGCATCTAATGGTAATATGAAGTCTATTTGATCTTTTCATTTATGAGAGACACATAAATCAATTTAGAAACCTGGCTTGTTTTGTTAGTGGCGAAGTCTTTTTGATCCTTGAAGTTGAAGCATGTGGATCTGAGTTTGAGTTGAAAAGAACCACTTTAGAAGGAAAATGAAGTGAAGTCTGTGACTTTGAAACGAAAGGATGCAAGTTCGATCTGTTTAAGAAAGATTGCTTTATTGGGGAAAAATTCTAGGAAGTAGTCTTTCGGAATTCACATTCGTTTGGACTTGTGTGCTCAGCATAGTGTATTCTTTTACATGGCATTCCACAAAATATGGACTGCTAATAGGTGTGTATACAACCATGGATGCAGAGTGACTGTTGTTGATCTTTTATTTCCCTGTCACCTTGGTCAGGTATGCAACTGCCAGCGCCCGCTCTGATGGTCTTCTTCTACTATGTGGAGGGAGGGATGCAAATAGCGTGGTTAGTGTAGTTTTCAATCTCACATCATGGGAGATTTTATATGCTTAGGTGCACTTGTTTTTTGCCGTAGAATATATTTTTTGAAAGTGGAAGTTATCAACTTCTTTTTGTGAATAAAATTCTGCATGTGCTTATGTTGAAGATTATATTTAAATGCTCCATTCCACAAAGATAATCTTTTTCTTGTTTTCACAAACTAAGCAAGTATAATTGATATTGTTGGAATTTACAAACTAATCTTTTTCTGTGTTTAAATGTCACTTCTCTCTCATGTGATGTAAATATGAAATTTAATTTCAAAATATAATAGAATCCGATCTAATTGGTTGCCAAAGGGAGCCTAAGTATCTAATGATTTGAAATGCCAATCCCATCAATACTATATGGCAAATTTAATTGCTTACACGTGTGCATCAAGGGACAATCATTACTCCCATTTATAAATGAAACCAATTATAAATCAAGCCAGACGGACCCTTAGTTCAAATTGAAAAGCTGAAGTTCAGTAGCATCAAATCTTCGTACTTAAACTGGAATTCTGTGTAACTTAATAGTCTAACAACGTCCCTATATGATTTAATTCATTTTCGTGCTAACTTCTGGGACTTGTTCTGCAGTTGAGCAGATTGTTGTATTTCATTTATACTAGTTCCTTGTTTGGCCTAATATCAAATAATCTTCTGCAGCCTCTAGCAAGTGCTTATGGGCTTGCCAAACATAGGGATGGTCGCTGGGAATGGGCTATTGCTCCTGGTGTCTCACCGTCTCCAAGATATCAACATGCAGCAGTATGTTCTTTCATTGTGTAGATCTCCGAATAAATTTTTTATGCTGATATAAGAAAAAGATTAACAAAGACAAATAGTGTTTTGCTTCTTTTTGTTGGCGGAGCTCAGAACTTTTGTGCTTGTCTTTCTAGGTTTTTGTTAATGCTCGTCTTCATGTATCTGGAGGGGCACTTGGCGGTGGACGCATGGTAGAAGATTCCTCCAGTGTTGCTGGTACTTTTAATTGTTTAGCTTTCTGTCAATATTTTCTTTATCATTTATTTATTTTCCAAATCCACTGAACTTTTAAAGTTTCCAGAGCATGCTAAATACATCTAGCTCTTTCAAAAACTATATGGGGTTTCTCGTTTTCAGTTCTGGACACTGCGGCTGGAGTTTGGTGTGATACAAAGTCTGTTGTCACTAGTCCAAGAACTGGCAGATACGGTGCTGATGCTGCTGGTGGGGATGCAGCAGTAGAATTGACGAGGCGCTGTAGACATGCTGCCGCTGCTGTTGGTGACTTGATCTTTATCTACGGTGGTCTCCGTGGCGGTGAGTTATATATATGCTTTTCTGTAACGGGTCCTGGAGCTTCTGGTTTTTGAGGCAATAATAATTTACTAGATTTTTCTCTCTTTTCTTTTCCCAATATAGTGGCAAATTGATATGGTTTCCTAAGTCCCCTGCAAGGTGTTGAGCCTTTCTCCTTGTTGCATAGCAATCAAGCAATTATGAAAAATTTTGGCTCAACGTCCTTTAAAGTGACATATGAAAGATGTCAATTCTCGATATAATTATTAGCTGAAAATGAAGATGCTGTACATATTTAGGATACATATGGGGTTGCTAGGTAGTCATTCTGCCTCAAAGCAGAAATTGGTCAATCCACCTTTTAGGAACTTATTTTGTGAGATCTACAAGTACTATCTTCATCACTCATGTCTGCTAATTCTGTTTCTGTTTTAAAACAAGAACAAGGACCTAACTGGGGCATAATTTTACTTTCTGTGATTGAAATGATAGCCTTGCTATTTTGAGAATTTGTATGCTTCATTTTGAATTCTCGGAGTGTTAAGCTAGTAAGTGAGGAAGAACCACAGCAAGGATGTCAGTTGAGTTTCCTTGAGGTTCTTGCATGTTGAGAATTGTTTATGATAGCGATTTGGTTGTTGAAGCCTAATTATGTTATAAGCATTAAGTGTTATAGTGGTACTTCTGGAATTTGCACTTGTTATGTTGGCCTAATATTTCTTCCCCCTACTTGAAGCAATCTGATTCTTAAGGAAAAGAACCAGGAAATAAGAATACTCTGAACACTGTTGGAGCCAAGATTTTTAGGAAAATCTGGTAAAACTTTGAGAGAATATTAGGTCAAGACTCTGATGATTTTAATACTCGGAAAATGGTGCTTATAATTGTTGATATTGGACTCTATTTATACTACTAATGCATTGAATGCATATGACTCCATAATAACTAATATAATGAATGAAAATGACCTTTTGTTTTTTGAAACTTATTCTAAGAATTAACTCTCTTAATTGCATAATTAAGTGACTCGTAACTGGAGAATTAATTTGCATCAATTCCTTAATTAAGTGACTCGTAACTGTAGATTTAATTTGCATCACTAGTTAAGGCAATAGAATGTCGTAGCGGGAAAACAAAGAGAGGTGCGAGTCCATAAGGCAGAAGCACATTCTAATGCTCTTTGTTGTAGTGACACAGCGAAGTTGCATTAGGTGGATGTAGCTCTTGCTGTGAGATTAAACTACTCTAATTTGTGTGGTTTCCTTGCTTTCGTTACCGTTTTCCCTTTTTCATTGTTCTCAAAAGTATGGATGTAATACATAACAAGAAAGTTATATGATTTTTTGGTATGCGTGGCATGTTAGATTTTAGTTAAACTACAATCTGATGTAGCGCAAGTTCATCTGGTGGAGCATTTTGGGCATGTTTACACGCTTTTTCTTCTTTTAACATAAACAGTTCATTACTCATTTCGGTTACAGCATGTTCAGGTCTTCTGATTAACCTTCTCAGGACTCTAGATTATATGTGCTGTTTCCTAGTCTAGATATTTTCTCATATTGGTTGTTTATCATATTCGGGATACAGTAAAACCTCTATAAATCAATAATGTTGGGACAGTGAAATTTTATTAATTTATGGAGGTATTAATTAATCAATAAATTAAAAATTTATGAATTTAAAGTGATTCAGTGAACATAAATTTAAAAAATTATTGTGTTTGACTAATATATGAATCATATTACTTGAACTAATTTAATAAAATAAAATTCGTTGTTCTTAATAAGAATTAAATAATATTCATCGTATTGAGTAATCAAATAATTTTCACCGTATAATGTGAGTTCAAGTTGAGGATCATACATTACCTCTGGAACCAATTATGCGGAAGGAAGCGCTCATGGTGTCAACATTACAAGTATTAATTTATGGGGGTTTTACCATAATTGCAATATTGAGGAAGGCAATTGAGTTATCAGGTGTTTTATCTTTTGTGGCAAAGAGATAAAGAAACCAAAGAGGGGAAAAAAGCATAAAAAGCCACAAGGAAAAAGGAAAACTGATAGCATGTAAACTATCCTTAGTTTCAGTGTTAGAGGGAGGCATTTGCCTTGACAAAAATGGCACTTTTGTGTTAACTCTTTTGATGTGAGCCTTGAATATCCTTTCATAATAGCGGATAATTAAATTTACTTGTGTTTTGTAAATGCAAAAGCTTTCTGAGGTAGTGTCAATTTTTAGTTTTTACAAGGTTTAGTTAATTGATTAAGGGAATGAATTGATGTTTATTTTTGACACATTTGTTTCCATAGGAGTGTTGCTCGATGACTTGCTTGTTGCTGAAGATCTGGCTGCTGCGGAAACAACTAGTGCAGCTTCTCATGCTGCAGCGGCAGCTGCTGCAACCAGTGTCCATCAAGGGAGGTTAGCGGGTAAATATGGTTTTGTTGATGATGGAACAAATCCACCAGTGCCTGGTGTTTCTGTTGATGGTGATGTGGTGGTAGGAACTCCTGTTGCCCCCCCTGTAAATGGAGATATGTACTCTGATATTAGCACCGAAAATGCAATGCTTCAAGGTTCCCGGTATGCTTGCTTCTAAATGCTGCATTGCTTTGTGCTCTGTGATCAGCAATTTGTTGATAACCCGGTTCTTTTAGTCATTTCCAAGTTAATCTATTAAATATGGCATGCTTTTCAGAAGACTGAGCAAAGGTGTTGAGTACTTAGTTGAGGCTGCAGCAGCAGAAGCTGAGGCTATCAGTGCTACACTAGCTGCTGCTAAAGCTCGGCAAGTTAATGGAGAAATTGAGCTGCCAGATAGAGACCGCGGGGCAGAGGCCACCCCCAGCGGAAAGCAGATCTCTACATTGATTAAGCCAGATTCTGCAGTTTCTAATAATTCTACTCCGGCTGGAGTTAGGCTTCATCACCGAGCGGTTAGTATTTGGATGATTAATGAGAGTAATTCATGGTCAAGGTTCCACTGGATATGTGTTTCATTATATCAAATCAATACTTTTGCAGGTTGTTGTGGCTGCAGAGACTGGTGGTGCTTTAGGTGTGGCCCGACAACTCTCAATCGATCAGTTTGAAAATGAAGGCCGAAGGGTCAGTTATGGAACCCAAGAAAATGCAACAGCAGCTAGGAAACTTCTAGACCGGCAAATGTCAATTAACAGTGTACCCAAGAAGGTATTTTTTAAACGTTATAAATTGTTTCTAGGACCTTTGGCTTATTTATTCATGCCTTGATCTCAACGATGAAATATCTATAATTGCTGAATTTTTTAAGCTGTAACATGTTACTCTTTTGGCTTTTATTTCTGTACTTCTGGCGACAATATAACTGAAAGATTATTTTGTAATCTGTTTAATTAATGTGATTATTATGTTATAATCACAAGTTGATTTTAGTTTGTTGGTTACGGTAAAATAGATTGTACCTAAATTAGATTTGTGGCTAGGTGGTTGCTCATCTTTTAAAACCTCGTGGTTGGAAGCCTCCAGTTCGCAGACAATTTTTCTTGGATTGCAATGAGATAGCAGATCTTTGTGATAACGCAGAAAGAATATTTGCAGCTGAACCTAGTGTACTGCAGCTCAAGGCTCCTATTAAGATATTTGGTGATTTGCATGGGCAATTTGGTGATCTTATGCGCCTTTTTGATGAGTATGGATCCCCTTCAACTGCAGGGGATATTGCGTAAGTTTTGACTTCATGACATGTACATATTTAGGTTCAAAACTAATTCTTAACTTTAAAAGAAATTCTTAACTTTAAAAGAAATTTCCTTTATCTTGACTTCTCAAAATATGGCTGTAGTTAATGTGCTCATTTAGAAATTACTTCAAAACTTGGGCTTGCTCTTGTTCTTCATCAACTGAGGAGCAATCTTATTCTCCTAGGTTGTAACTTGGGTTAGATTAGTATCACTGTTTGATTTGAACTATGTCATTTGTTATTGAACTCTGTCCACCTTCTATTGATGCTAATTTCGCATTAATGGTTATCAGGTATATCGATTATCTCTTCTTGGGAGATTATGTTGATCGAGGCCAGCACAGCCTGGAAACAATAATTCTACTCCTAGCTTTGAAGGTGTGTGACCTCTCCATCAGTCCTGTGCTATGATTTATATATATTGGTGCTTGTATATTCAAATGTGTTTTCCCCTGTAGGTTGAGCATCCCCATCAAGTGCATTTAATTCGTGGTAATCATGAAGCTGCAGATATCAATGCACTTTTTGGTTTCCGAATTGAGTGCATTGAACGCATGGTAATGTTTCCAATTTTATTAGTTTTGCACTCCTTTTTTAATGTCGGAATAAAGTTGTGGATCTTATGAACATGGTCCTGAATAGGGTGAGAGAGATGGAATCTGGACATGGCACCGAATAAACAGATTGTTCAACTGGCTTCCCTTGGCAGCATTGATTGAGAAAAAAATCATCTGTATGCATGGTGGTATCGGAAGATCAATAAACCATGTAGAACAGATTGAAAGCATTCAGCGTCCAATTACGATGGAAGCCGGATCAATTGTCCTTATGGACTTGCTATGGTTCGTGAATGTCATTAGAATATGTTTAGAATATCTTCTTCTAATTTTCTTGGTTCTGCTCTTACATGTGAAATTCTCCTGTAGGTCGGATCCAACAGAAAATGACAGTGTAGAAGGATTAAGACCAAATGCAAGAGGTCCTGGATTGGTTACATTTGGGGTGGGCTTGTCTTATTCTGTCTTCTCCCAATGTTATGTGTTTATAATTTGTTTGAATTACGTGAATCCTTTTCGAGGTTGCTTTTGATGTTAGTCTAATTAGTATAATAACCTGTAAACATATTCTGTTACGAGGGATTGGCTTTCATTTAGTCAATGATTATGCTGGATCCTAGCTTTATAATTTGTTTGGAGTTAAAAAATTGGTGCAGCAGCAGTACAAGAGCAGCTAGAGCGTTCGTGATGGTCATAGACTCATAGAAACTGTGGTTAGTCAAGGATGGATATGATAAATTTGTTTAATTGGAGAGTAGACCTAGACTTCCCTCAGAGTTCATTAAATCTATTCAGCAGAATTTTATGAGATGTGAGCAAATTATGTGGCAAATATTTGTTACATTCAAAAACCTCATTGTTATTTTGGGGGATATTATCTTGAAGTCACAAGCATGAATCCACAAACTTTTGTGCCACGGAAATGGGAGAGCACGCAATGAAGTATGTCTCGCTTTATCTACTTGACCAAGATGGACGTGTGGCTAAAATAAGTTTTTTATTTTTTTATTTTTAATTAATACGTTATCTGAGGACTCAATACTGATAACATAGATGGAACGTCTGAGGACTGAATACTTGATAAATTGGATGGGAGTTGGGAAACGCTCTGCAACACCGAGCATGCTATCGTGCATTGCTCGTTACTCTCACATTAGCGCCAACTATCACTGTGTTGAAATAAATATGAAGTTCAATATTACTTATTAGTCAGCATCTTTTACTGTTGGTTAACCCATTTATGGGCAGTTTTGGCTGTTAAGTAATTATTTTTCTGTCTTTTACTGTAGGTTAACCCATTTATGGGCAGTTTTGGCTGTTAAGTAATTATTTTTCTTTGGCACTCTCGTCGCTGAGAAATTATTCAGTAACTACATTGAACTTCAATGATATATCATTCCTTTTTCCTTTTTTAGTAAATAACGGGAAGTGCTTCTATTATTTTGGCTCAAAATGTTGGATAATTTTTATTTTCCAGTTCTATGATATGAATGATATAAGAGAATGATACTAGTCCTGATAGTTTATGGTTTATGGTCAATTGTTTGAATACATAAGTGCAATAAAATGATAGATTTTACTATTTGCTACTATCTCTATTGATTTTTGCATTATGGGATATTCGTCTTTGCAGCCTGATCGCGTAATGGAGTTCTGCAATAACAATGATCTACAATTAATTGTCCGGGCTCATGAATGCGTGATGGATGGATTCGAAAGATTTGCTCAAGGACATTTAATTACACTCTTCTCAGCAACAAATTACTGTGGTATGCCTTGATTGATTGACTATTTACTTGTTTGACAACTGTCCAGCACCTTATTTTTGCTGATTTGGTTAACTATGGATGTGACTGGAATAATTTTGAATTTTGCAGAACTGCAAATAATGCTGGAGCTATCTTAGTTTTGGGTAGAGATCTGGTGGTGGTACCAAAACTAATTCATCCGTTACCGCCTGCAATATCCTCTCCGGAAACCTCACCTGATCGCCATATAGAAGACACATGGATGCAGGTGCAAATGACATTTCAACTTTTGGTTCTTCTGATATGTTTGCTTTAAATCAGGGGAGAGATTAGATCATTGTTCCCCCAGCCTTTTAATACCATTGCACAATCAGTCCTCAATAATAAAATTCGTACATTACTATGATAAGTTATCCAAAGACCCACACTTTGGGCCAATTTATTGAAGCTAAATTATGCATCCCAACTTGGGCCAGCGCCCAAGATTTGAGACATGTTTCCTTTAGGGCGTCACTCTTAATTTCGGCAACTGTAAGAGATTTGCTCCTTTATTTATGTTCTTTTTAATTTAATGTGGGACCTATTACACAAGTATGATGGAAGGTTAAAACCAACTTGCTTTGGACTAGCTTTTTGATCAATGATACAAAATTTCCCATCTCTTCTGGTCATCTGCTGATCTTGATCTTTATCTCTGATCTAAAACTTAGGAGCTCAATGCGAACAGGCCGCCTACACCAACGAGGGGCCGTCCTCAAGTGACTAACGATAGAGGTTCTCTTGCTTGGATTTAGATTTTGCTCCGAGATTGGTTTCCATACTTCTTCCAGGCTCATGCTAACAATCGGAATTTCCAGTGACCTGTAAATAGCATGACACCATCCTGTAGAGACACACAAGGGCTTCTGAACTCCAGTGGCTACAATCGATAAACAGGAAGAGTCACAAGATGTTGCAGGCGGCTAGTTGTAGATGACTATTTGTTTTGCTGAAAGCAGTTCCGAAAGCTGTACATGATCCACAGCAGGTAGAAGTTAACCGTGTTGTTTCTTCCTTTGAGTTGGCAGGCCTGGTGTGGTTTTCTATATATTATTTTTCGTTTTATTGTGTAGGTGTATTTTATTATCATGTGCATTACAATTATTTATGTTGTATGAGGACCTGGTGGTGGTTTGTATACGAGGTTGGTTAGATAACATCACAATCATCTTTGTTTGTTCATGTATAATAGAGGTTTTTGCAATGTGTAATTTGAGTCTGCACTCTGTACAATGTAAAGGCCGCTGTGGGAAGATAAGAAACCATTTCTTCTCTTCTTTAGTGTTGATCATTTCATTTGAGCGTGCTTTTTTACTTGTTATGAAGGTTTGTCACAAGTTAGCCATGCTTCCGTCTGTATTTTGCTGGCAGATGAATTTGCATTTGCTGGCTTTCTGGGTCTGACTTCGGAGAATGGCGTTTATTTAAAAATTTTGCTCTTAGATATTGTGGAACCTCTTAATATATAGATAGATAGATATGTATGTATTTTCATTGTCTTCTTGTATTCCCTGCTAATGCTACACAGTATTATTCTCGAGAGTCAAGTACTTGGTTTACAGGCGCAGTTGGTTTACAGGCGCAGTGGTGTCTCCCCATGCATGTGCTTTTGTTTGTGTGCGTATTGAGTGAGTTTTCTTCTCTCTTCATTCTTATTTTTAATGCTTTTGTTTGTGTTTTGTTTTTGTGTCTCCATGCACGTGCTTTTCTTTGTGTGCTCTCTTTTTTTTTTTTTAATTTTGAAATTTTCTTCGGATCCAAGTGAATGTTTTTCTGTAATTTTAACGCAGGTTCATGAAGATCGTTTATATTTTATGAAGTTGAAAAATTATGAAATTTCAAAAGATAAAAAATAAAAAAAGGGTAAAGAAATTATGAAAGAATCATTTTATTCTCCTTTTCTTGGTTAATTAGTTTTACATGGAAGAAAACTCAGTACCCTGATGATAATCATTTTTCATCTATCGCTTCTGCTTCACACATGAGGACACCTAAAAAGGTAACGTTTGAAAGGTTGACGACGAATTAGTCTCCTTTTTTTTTTTTTTTTTAAATCTATTTGTATATTTAACATTTTCTTCATGCACTTATTTAAATCTCACATAACCCATATTTTTAAAATGACAATGTTGTAGTGTGTGTCAATTCAAGTGGTCTTGTATAAATTATGTACATAAGTCTATGGCCAGGAAAGAGAGGTTCAGGACCCCATCGAAAAATTCAAGAAGTATTAGGGACTCCAGATGCTATATTCTCCTAAACTATATATTCACAAAAATTGCTCTTCCAGCAAAACATCTACGGGACTAAAATCACAAGAAATGATCCCACTATTCATGCACCAAATATTTGGGTATTAGTAATATGTGGTATAATATGAACCGTTGATACGAGCAATGACCAACTCCACAAGTTACATTAATAGTTAATTTTATGTCATATTATTTGTCTGATACCGTAATGACACTTAGGGAATCAAATTTAGTAAATTAGAATGTTTTGACAAGTTTCCTCTTGCATACATCATAGTTGACCATTTAAAGTCAAACCCTAAAAAGTTCAAATTCATTGAGAATAATCCTCCTATCGGTTTCAGGAAACACATAGAAGTAGATTAATGTTTTTTTGGCTACGGAGATCTATTTGACAGAAGAAATAGTGATAGAGTTGGAGACTAAACTTTGATCATTAGGAAGTTGCTATGCAGTATGGCTCCCAAATTAACAAAGATTTCCTCTGTTCTTTGCATCCCTTCAATAATGGGCTAATCAGAACCAATTCTTGCTGTTCATATGTTGTTCTTCCACTAGTGGAATGGAAAATCTTCTTGTGGTTGTTTTTCAGGGGAGTATTAGTGATGAAGCTTGTCTTGTTGCGCCAGAAGTACTCGTACGCATTGAACGAGGCGGCGTTAGTGGCAGCCGGTGGCGGTGGTGTCGGGATTAGCCTAGCTATTCTTGGTGGTGGTAGTGGTGGGAGTGGCAGCTCCTCCCCCAACTCCATTAACTTGACAGTTTTGTTCAATGTGTTGGACCATGTTGGATTACTCTTGTTTCTTGTTCCCATGAACTTCTTCACCATTGGTTCTTCCGATCTTGCACACTTATCATCCCACCTGTTGGTTTCGGATTCTGCTCAATCGCTGGCCGAGCCACCTCTGTCATCACCACCTCCTCTGCCATGGCCGCTTCCCTGTGCTTTTGAGACGAGGGTGGATTGATCAAGTTGAGGATGAGCCGGCCATTTTGGCGGCGTGCCAGGAAACAGTTTCTTGAAGGAATAGACACAAGTTCAAGAATTAGCCTCCCGAGATCGGAAGAGCAGTGCATACGAAGTGAATTTCCATGATCTTTACCTTCTATGGAAGGAATTGGAGGTGGAAATGCCTGAGGGGACACTGATTTGTACTTGACAACATTGATGTTGATATCATCTAAGGATTTTGACATTTTTGCAGCGCAGGAATTTGCTCTTTGAGGAGGAGGATCGGAGAAAAACTCATCAGAGCCAGTTTCTGATCCAAGACTCTCCGTACAAATTTCAAGACTTTTCTGGCTCAAACGGCTGGATGAGTTTTTGACAAGAGGATGAACATAAGGAGGATTCTTGGATGAATCCTGATCATTCTTTTGAGATAAAATTGAACCCCAAATATCAGTTCCTGATCGAATTGGACGGGTTTGATTATTCATCTGCTCTTTCTGTAATTGAATTGACCTCCAACTTTCATCCTGTCCCGGCCTGTTTTCATCATATTCTTCTTCACTTTCCGATGGAGATGAATCAGTACTTTTGATCAGTACTAATTCATCAGAAGATGGAAATTTTTTCATGGAGAAAAAGCCATTCTCTGACAGCCATTTCTTTGAAGACATATCAGCTGAAAGTGTCCTTCTTAAAGAGGCTCCAGCTGGTTTGGCATCAGAGCCAAGAATGGTTACTATACCTTGTTTCTCAATGCCCTTCATTGGCGCCATCAACTCCTCAACCTTCAAAGGTTAAGGGCCTTCCTCTCGGGTTTCGTTCTTGTCCCTTGCTAAGTATTTCGAGTACTTAGAAATGTGGGTTGGCGATGGAAACAATGTAGAGTATGATTAAACTCCACACAGTCCTACGCTCAAGTTAAAAAAAAAAAAAAGGCGAGATTTTCATTGGCCGAAGCAAACAAGAGTATCCAATGGAGGAGGATGACAGTTATAGAGAAATGGATGATATGAAGATGATGTTTGAGGATATAATGGTGTGAGGTTTTGAATTTGGCTTGTTGCAAATGGAAAGAGTGAGTTTTGGGGTATTTGTAGGAGCCTCAAAACCTGTGGGAATTGTGTCCGGTGGGAACCTCCTTATTCTCCACCATGAAAAGACACTTTTCACCACTAATGTGTTCTATCACTCCATTCTGTGTGCTATTAATATTTGACAATAAATTCTATTAAATTTTCATGTTCTCCTTATGAAAACATGCAAGATTCGGTTTTGCTTCCAATTTTTTTCCGAGAAATTCAAACGGTTTCGGTTTTTTGGTTCAGTCTCAGTCTCTGTTTTTTTGTCCACCCCTATGAATAAGTGACATGATGGCCATCTTTGATTATTTGTTTGTGGGCTTTCAATAATCCTTCTATGGTGTCCAATAGACATCATGTTATGGAGTCCACTGTATACATGGCATGTGTCCATTGGACACATTTGGGAAATCAGCAGGTGTCCAATGGAGACCTGCTGATTTCCCAAATGTGTCCAATGGACACTTGTCACGTATACAGTAGATTCCATAACATGGTGTCCAGTGAACACCATAGAATGTGTGGGGCTTTCAAATCTATCACTTGCATACAAACCAACCAAATCAACAAGGTTTTAGACTTGAGCCTTATACTTCACAGTTTGTGTCCTTTCACTCAATGTTACCACACTTAGGTGTGTTACACTTACACCCATAGTTTTTAGACATTGATAGTTATACAACTTTAGATCTTTGGTTTGTTCCCTTTTTAAAGCCCTCATCTCTCTTTCATTTGGAGCTTCAAAAGTTGAACTTTCGTCTGTGTACTCAATCAGACGTCGAACTTAACAGCTTATAGTGTCATACCACTGTTGACCTTAAGTTCTAGAGAAGATGCAATAAACAGAGGACTGGATGCTAGTTGCACTAAACTTTGAGTTAAGCTAGTGCAGTGAAGTAAAAATTATTTGTCAAAACAAATAAAACATCACTTTAAGCTTATGGGGAAGTAATGATGTAATTTTACATTTCGTCTACTTTCGGCATCAGAATTGATGCAATCAACTGATGATATTTCAGTGTTAGAGAGATATTTTGTTGTTATGAAAAAAATGATGAAAGTGAGAGATCATGACATATTAAGATAAGCTTAACATCACTAGAATGATTCTTCTATGAAGTTCCCAATTAAGCAAAGCAATACCATTCATTGTTTGGATGAAAATGGCTTAAGCAATGGAATAACTTTTATTCTTCTATAATAATAATAATAATAATATAAAATTCAAAACCGGACTCTCTCCATCAGTAACATTTTCTAGTATTCTATATGTATTATATTCAGTATTTCTAGAGTAGTAAAGCACTATCATTGATAGCTAGAGATCCACTAAACTAGTTTAGAGTAATCGTAAATGACTATTTTTAAATGGTATAGGTGCATCAAACTCAGCACGTTGAAACTTAAGAGAAATGCTATTTTTAGATATTGATGCAAGCTGAGTAGCAATATTGGTTCATGTCACATATAACTCTTAGTACGTACATCTATAATAAATGCTAACAATTCACATGCTATTATTTAGAATTTGAGGACCAATTTGCTATTGGTATAATTAGACTGGGGTAACGGTGGTGCAACCCGGCCCCTGTCTTGTCTCAGGTGTGTGTGTGAGAGAGAGAGTGGGAAAGTTCCAAAAGTTGTGATGGTTTGGGTCCATTTTGCATTGAAAAAACGTATAGAATTTAACTAGTACCAAAAATTTGTGATGTTGATAATTCAAAATACCAATATCGTACGTGTGTCGTTATATTTTTTTCTACTTATCTGTTGTTGAGTCCGTTGTAATGTCAATTTTATATGGATAAGAAGTTAGAAATAACATAGTAAGATGTGAGTGTAATGAGAGAATATTCAATAAGATGATTACACAATGAAGGTCAACTGTTTAATAATAAGATCCAATTTATGGGGCATTGGGCTTGTGGTGGGGTTTCAATGCAGGGTACATCCTAGAAAGGCAAAAAATAGTTGTTTGTTTGTAATAGAGAAAATTGAGAGTATATCTACTGTATATAAAAAAGGGGAATGGATGGGACACTTCGCCCCTATTTTATTTTTTAATATACAATAATATCCGTATTTAACAATTTAATTAGTTTTACTCTCATTATTAACTATTAATAATAATTTTAAATGATTCATAAATGTTTATTAATAATAATAATGTTTAACTTTTCACCTTTCAAATTCTTTTTTTAACTTTCACACGACTTATGAATTTAATATTTTATTAAAAATGATTTTAACTAGATCTACTAAATCATATATATATATATGACTACAAAAATTAAGTTACTTTACAAATTCATTTTGTATAGTACTGTACATGTTATAATTCAAATTAATGCTAAAACATATATATTAACATAATAATAATGGAATTTAAAAACACATAATGGAATGCAATCTTAAATAATTTGCTTTCTTCTTTAGTGTATTTGATGTATCATACCCTATTTAACAAGTATGAGAGATATCAATATAATACTATGAGAAAAGTTGGTCTAAATATAGCAAATATCATTTGTTCTTTTTTCTTTTTTTTTTTAAATACGGTTTGATCTTTATTCTCAACGTTCACTATAATGTTATTATTACTTCAAATACTTAAATATTTATTTCACCTTTTATATAAGGCGTATAACACACGTATCCAAAACTCGTAAAATCTAAAATATCTGAATATATAGAGCGTACATTCTCGTGACGCACTATGAAAAGAACATATTCTTTGTTTATGAAGTCAACTTACTCGGCCATTGGATCGACGAGCTTCAAAACACCAACAAAAATAATTTAAAAAAAAACAAAAAAACAAAGCCATACTTGAAAGATGACATACATGGCAAATGATTGGCTTATTATGTTTTGACTTTTAACAGGTATGCAATAATATATTTGAACGAATGCATATAATAATTAAAAATGTGTATACATATATATAAGCATGAAATTAGTGATTGGATCATTATGATACTTAACTATCTACTCATTAGTGGGTCGACTTTATTATTCTTCTTTTAATTACTATATTAATTGTCGTGCAAACTAAGTCAAAAGTTGTTTTTTTTTTTTTTTTTGCACCGACTAAGTCAAAAGTTGTTGATTAGTGATGTAATTGGATTCTAATGACGAGTATTTTATGCATTTTCAAAGGATAACTGTATATCAACAAGGAATTTTGTTTTTCTTTTGTTACCATTGTTTTAGTGACGATGTGACCTTTTTTATTTAGGTATCGAATGGCTATCGATGATGATAATAATAATAAATTCAAGACAGTATCATTTATTGAGTCAGCAATTTAAAACGCGTGAAGTGTTAAAGTTGTGCCTTGTACTAGGTCACAATAATAAATAGGTGACAAACTATGATTAATGCAGTGATAAGAAGTGACGTGGAGAATGCACGCTTTGTGTTTAGACGCTGCACAGATAGGCGTGGATGGACAGAGCTACTCTAATATATATATTATACCATAAGAACGTCTCTAACTACATAAATAAGTGGTTGATGAAAATAAAAGAGGGAGAGAAAATGAAAATCTCTAAGTACCAGTCGCTGGGCAGGCACCTCTTCCAAAGAAAATTAACTATAACATTCATGGGGAAAAAGGGCTGCAAATTGGGAGAATCAATATGTAGACATCCATTTATTGGGTAAAAAAACATATTATTTTAAAAAAAAAAAAAAAGGAAGAAGAGAGAGAAGTCGTCCCAGGCACCCCGTTACATTGATAGGAACGGCAGTTTTAACCGTAAAATCCAAAACTCACGGATACCCACCTTACTCTCCCTGTTAAGTAATGGAACGGGTATGGGGCGAAAGTGTCCCCCTTGAAAGCCTAACGGGGCGGGGATGGGTAATTTTTCCTTTTTAACAAAAATGTTTAACAAAAATGATTTTGTAATAGAACTAAGAGAAGATTTGAGAACTTGTGACAATTAAGTTTTAACCCCCAAACCTTAACCATTATGCCCAATTTTTTTATTAGGCTTTTTCACTAACAAATTTGTATGAGTTTTGTAATTCAAAATCTTAAAAGTTAAAATATCAAATCTCAGAAATACCAATTCAAAAAGAAACTCAAATCTCTCGTAATTCGTTCACTCACCATCTCCAATGTGTGTTGGTGAGTTTAGTGTTGGTTGATTGTCTTTATTTATTTATTTTTGCATTTTACAATTTTTCTCAAAATTTTTAAATTTTATTGGGATTTTTGACAACGGGGAGGGGGTGGTAATGGGTATTTTTTACCTAAATCACTCGAACCACCCTGCCCCGTACTCGCCCAATTGCCATTCCTAACGTTGGGAGGGTGTTTACATTTTAGACATCCTCTATTTTTATTGAAATGGTAAGTACATTTCACTAAATTTTGACACTAGAACAATTAAATATGCTTTAAATTCGTTCTTTAGTTAGTAAAAAGTCAGAAACCTATCATATGACGGTACCTAGATGTGTGGTTCTGTCTAGTACACCGGTTAACAGAAATTCAAACATTTCATAGAAAGAAATTAGAGGGTAAAACTATTAATTAAAACATTTGAGTCATTTGCAAGTTCAATTTTTAAAGGGCAAAACTGTTAACTTGTGAACTAACTTGGACGTGTATCATTACTCATTATTCAATTCTCTTGGCCATTTATACTACTTTTAATTGTCAATTCTTATTAATTAAAAAAATCTGAAATATCAAACTTTTTAGTACTCCATCATGGATTGTGTTGTTAATAAATACTTTTTTTGAGATGAAAATGAGCTTGACCTCTCTATTTTCTACAAGAACTTAATTAATGCATATCTTGAAATTGGTTCATTGTTCTATGATTGTAAAATTATGTAATAAAAAAGAATGATATTGAAAATGTGAATCTGACTCTTGAAAATTTATGTAAATCCTAAAATCCTAAAATGAATTAAAAAGCTATTTAAAATGTATGCATTTTATGATATTCAATAAACATGTATATATGTATTTTACACTGAAGAGGGTGATATTTAAACGTTTATAGATTCAAAAAATGAGGAGAATCAAACCATTTTGAAAATATATATAGTGCTATTAATATGTAAATAATATATATATATATATAAGGAAATTAATCTGTGTACCTTTGTACTGCATTTTTATAGATTCAAAGTTTTTTTGATTTTTTAATTCAAACATTTTTAAAATGTGTGTCTTTTAATTTCACATATCATCTCCAACTTTTAAGGTTAGTATCATCTGGCTACCTGACCTTTTTTTTTCAACCTATTGGGTCTTTAATCCTTTATTATTTCTCACAAATGGTTTTTTTTTTTTTTAAAGAAACCGTCAAATTTTCCGTTAACTCCTTGATCGAATTACCATTATACCCTCACCATTTTTAAATTAAAAAAAAAGGTTTTAAAGTATAAAAAATTATTATAAAAATATAAAAATATAAAGAAAAAGAAAAAATGGGGTGAACCAACCCCCTGTGTTGCTGCCAGTAGTGTTGTTGCTGCCATTTCCGACAGCAAATGGTCGCCGAAATCAGCAGCCAAAGGGGAGGAGATTTCCCCTCCTTTGAGCTGTTACGTTTGCCACCATTTTCGGCAGCCAGAAAATGACAGGTGAATCCCCCCACCACAACATTTTTCTTTTTTTCTCCTTTTTATATATTTTATAAATTATTTTAAAACTTTTTGTTTTTAATTTAAAAAAGGGCATAATTGTGATTCGATGGAGAATTTAATAGAAAAGTTGATAGAATCCGTCAAGAAAGACCATATATGCGACTTAATGAAAGATTGAGGACCCAGTGAGCTGAGGGCTATAGAACAAAGGATTATCCCGGATCTACATTGAGGTATTGACGTTGATTTTCAAATCTCGCAGAACAGGTAAACCTCCAGGCTATCTCTGCACTCCTACCTCCTTTTATCACTGAGCTGGTGATCGAGGCCCCTTGTTGTTTGAATAAAGCCCCCACTTCAATTGGTACTTTCTCACGAAAGACAGAAATGAGATAAGAAATCTAGTGTTTCACTAAGATTTCGAATTTTTGCGTTTCCGTTGGTGTTGGGGGCGCGAAGGCTGAGACTTCTACTGATAGCAAGCACCGGTACTTGGATTTGGCTTGGGACCAATTTCGTTTTTGTCTAATAATATGAAGATAGCAGCCCGTGCCTCTTTGATTATCTAGGCTAGTGGTCTGGTCCCCGGTTGCCCAAATCGAGAACTCAGCTGATACTAACCCAAAAGGTTGGGGACGATATGTGAAATTAACCATATATATATATATCTCTTATTATCTTATCTATGAAATATTTCGTAATTTGGATTAGACTGTCCCTCCCCTATCTCCCCCTGTATAAAAAAATGTAGCTCTATAGAACTTATATAATAAGCGTAAAAATTTTAATAATCCTATATTACATATAGTATTTCCAAAAATGCGGTCATAAAGTATTAAAAAGTACATTCTATGTAGCCACTGCCATGGGTGAGCCTGTGTCGGCTAAATTTTTTTTTTTTTAATTTGTATAGAAAAAATTAAAAAAATTTATATTAGCCTTAAAATTTGTAATTTTTTTGTGTTACAATCCGCGTAAATTAAATTCCTAAATCCGCTACTAGGTACTACATACGAGTAAACTACTACATCGTAGTGGGTGTTGACTGGATAGTTTTGAACCCGTACCATCATCATAACGAAAGACACCCACAATCGTGTTATGCAATAATATTATAGCTTTTTTTTTGAAAGTATAATTACAACTTTGCATTATAGAGGTATAAATGTACATACATATATATCCTACTTACACACAACGCTAAGAAAATCAACAATACAAAGTCCCATATAGAGGGAGCACAAGCTACAAACGGTGGCTATATAAGAGGATAATTTAGTCGTGTGTATTATACAACTCACTCTTCTAGTCCACTCCTCGAATAGCACCTGGCTCCGCCACTACTACAAATAAATATAGAAAAATACCCCATACATAGAAATCGAACTCGAATCCTCTAAGTCCCAGTACCTCAGCTTAGCCCCCTAATCAAATGAGCTAAGCCTCATTGGCTGTAATAATGGTATAGTTAAGCATGAAATAAGCCATTCCAAATTGTCTGATTTGGTTGAGCCATTCTAAAATCGAACATGAATGTGAAACAAGCCGCTGCTAACAATACGAGCTCATTGAACCATCATAAAATTGGACATGCCTACTATTATCTATGAGCTTCTTCTTAGGGGCTTTAGATAAATGAGGGTTAAATTTGTAGGAAAATATGTGGTGAAAATGTAAATAGAGATTATTGGGAACTGTGAAAATGTTTTTTTTATAAAGAATATGTGGTTGGTATTGATTTGATGAATTTTTTATTTTGTATAAAGCTACAAACAACCATCCATATTCCGATTTGCAAAATATTTATTAAAATAATATTACAAGAAAAGAGAGGACCAAAGGTTATAAAAAGAGAGCATAAGGTTCTGCCAGCTTTGCTTTTGGTGTGATTCCCACTTGTATGAGAATGACAGTCAAATGAACAATGGCTGACTATCTATCTACTATGAGAAACCCTATGTTCAAAATTACAACTTTTTTGGTTTATTTATTTATTATATTTACCCAAAAAAGCAACTTTACCCATAGGCTTACAAATTATATATACCCAACTTTTTGCTAACATACTTTAGGGATGATGACAATTTTGTCTTGATTCTATACAAGACGTCGCGTTTATCTAATGGACATTTTGTAAGGTTCAAAAGGAATACGATCAATTAAATAGTAAATATAAAGTACTTTTGATATTTGAAGCTTCGACACAGGTTTTAAGTTGGTCTTTCAAATTTTATTTGTGCTGCAGATTAATCACCGAAAGTTCTCTTTATCTAATTCATATATATGTGTGTGTGTGTGTATATATATATATATGATCCGTAGTCGAGTTAATATCCTCACTCCTACAATCCCAAGTTTGTGAAGATGAAATATATATGTATATATATATATACACGCACACACACATGCACAGAGAGAGAGAGAGAGAGAGAGAGAGAGAGACGGCCATTGTGTTATTTTATCGAGTTCTTATCGAGTTCACTTATTGAATTTGCATTTTTCTCTCTTCCTTTTTTTTTTTTTTTGGTTGCCAGTTGGTCATTCATTTCTCAAATGTCACAAACACTACCATTTAAATATAAGCATCATGAAAATATCGAATATATGTATTTTAGCTCAACAATATATAGCGACACCTGTATACTTAGAAAGTACAGTTATAGATACTCCCAATCTAACCCCACACACACACACACATATATATATATATATATGATGTAAGGGCTCTTTTTGCACCCGTTCAAAGTAGCATTCAGAATTAATTAAAGATTTTTTTTTATCTAGGCTAGAGACTCATCTAACAACTTGGATCTCTTTATTGAATATCAAATTGGTGATATATTTATTTATCTATCTCCAATATTGTATAGATGCAAAAGTTAAATAGCAATACTATTTACTCCTAGTAAAATTCTCAACTAGTCAAGTTGATTAGGTTTTATTTTGGAAGTCCCAAAGAAATAAACAGGCACAAGGAGTCCAATCAAATATGATTTTAATTAACTAGTTGTAACCAACGTGCATTGCATGTTGTTTTGAGAATTCTTCTTTTTCAATTTTATCTAAATATATATTTAATAAAATATTGGAAGCATAAAATGTGATAAACAAAAAATTGAAATAAAATTAGATCCAAGGAATATGGGGGAAAAGGTAATTGGTTAATAAATATTTTTATTAGGTTGTAAGAATCAAGTGGCAAGAATAAAATGGATGTTAGCCTATACGTTATGATGTTTTTTATGAATCATATGGCAAGAATAAAATAGATAAACAAAAGTCATAAAAAATGATGAACAAAAATTAAGAAACAAGTAACAGAAAAAATAAGAATAATGTTGAAACAATCATGTAAAATTAAGTTTCATGTTATCAAAATTGATTGCATCATATTAAAAACCAATTAAACAACCTTACTTGAACAAGATCTGTTCTCTAGGCTCACACCTCTATATCCTTGAGTTCTAAGGAGACATAAAAACCAATTAATATATGTATATACATACATATATAACTATATAATAAAACATTAATGATAATTAACAATTAATGGCATTTTTGGAAATTAAAAAAAATAGTAGCGATAGAAGTGGAAAACGAATGTTTTACACAGATCGCTTCTTTTATAAAGTAGTGATTACTACTAACTTTCGTTCTTATAGTTTCTCCTAAAAGTGTATAATACGCTATATATATGTCGAGTCGGTTCAGTTCAAAGTTCAAGTCAAGATGAACCGGCATTATGCCCACCCTAGTCCTCTATAGCCTTCCTTCTAGGGACAAAGACTAGCATAGAGTTAGGTATGTGATGCAGCTTTATGTTGATGCAACCAATTTGATTAGTTTAAATCTCTCCTTTTTCCAGTAACAAGTGAGAAAGATTGCTTTAACATGAAGGTCCAATTTCTTTTTATAGAAAATCAGAACAAAATCAATCACAATTTTTTTTTTTTAATTTTACTTTTTCACATATTGATTGAATATATTCGGATATGGTCTACTCCGAATATGAGCAAGAAAGGCACGTTTGGAACATTGAATTAGACCAGATAAAAAATGGTAGAAGGTAGAAATTAGGGGGTTAAAAACCGATAATAATTTTGTTCAAGTTCGAATTCTGAATGATGAATTTTTTGAACACAATTTAACTCTTGCTTTCTAATTTCATTATTTTAGATTATTCAGCAACATGTTACTAAAAAATTAATCAATATTACTTCTTAAAGCCTACTCAATATCTTCTCTGTAGCTTGTTATTCATTTAATTTCGTACCATATTCTTTATTACTTTCTTATTTTAACCATTTTGATTATTAGTGTTGATGCGTCTTTTTGATGATGACATCAACACGATGATTTTGTCTGCTTTGGACGCAACACTCTTATAGGTTGTGTACCCCTAGCTTTGTAAATTTCATATCAGAAATTACTCTTAAAATTAAGAGGCTCATGAAGCCAAGATTTAGGAATCGATTTTTGTGAGACAAGATTCCCTTAGATAATCTACAAAATCGTTAGAGGACCACTCACAAAAACATTGACCTTAAAGCAGAAAAAATCGTCTTGCTGACGTCGCGAAAAAGATGTATCAACAATTAGCATTTATATGTAAATAAAAATTAAAAAAAATACCCCTTCTCAAAAGAAGATGGAGATAAAAAATAAAAACAAAAATTCGTCCTCCCCCAACCCCCACCCACAACCAAAAAAAAAAAAAAAAATCAAATACTAAACTAGGATAACAAATGTCTTGGCTCAAAATTCAACATAACAGAGAGATATACACAAAAAACTTGATGGGTCCTATATGTTTTCTAGTTTCTTTTATTTTTTTTCTTTTAATCATTTTAATATCTTTTGCCTCAATTTTTCTTCACTTTTTCTTCATGGTGTCAAGTGTCATCTCATATACCTATATTCTTCTTCATCCTCCCTGCTATTATTTTATTATCATTTTTGAATTTGTCTTTATCTCTCTTCTTTTTTTCGAATTTCCCTCTCTTTTTCTTCATTTTTCTGTTTCTTTCCACTCAATTTTTCTCTTCTTTTTCTCTCTTTCTCTTTCATCACTTAAGAGATTCCACCTTGACTTTGCATTAGAAATGTTCAGGAAAAGGGATTGAACTCTTAAAAGTGCAAGAAAACAACTTGAATGACATTAAACCACGCAGACCTTAGTAATAGTTATCTCAATTTCCCTCCCCCACAATCCCCAGTAATATTAAAAAAAAAATGCACTTTCCAAAAATGATCGATTTCAAAAGCAAGGTAAAAAATGGCATTAATTTTTTTTAAAAAGTTTTTTACCCTTATTTCTTTTATTAATTTACAAATTATGTCATCCCTTTTCCACCATACCAAAACCCTAGCCGCCACCATGGCACCACCTTCAGCCAGCCACCATCTCCCTTAATTCCTTCTCCGTCTTCTTTCTGTTCTCCACCTTCCCCTGTCTTCCCCAAGCTCCCCTTCTCCTGTAGGCGACCTCAACTTCCGATGCAATTTTGTAGCACCACCCATGAGAATTTGCAGCTTGTGGTTGTTGCCCAGTCACAACACTACCCGTCGAGGTGGTTGTGATTGCACAACAACACAGAAGATTCGTCGCCATCTGTATCTACCAGCCACTGTGATTGTGTGAGGAACCCCCCCCTTTTTTTTTTTTGAGAAAATACTTGTGTAATAAGGTTGTTTAGGCTTAGGATTTGGTTTCGTTTGTTGGTTGACTTCGTAAATTTGAAGAAGGAGAAGGTTATAATTGACATTTCACCACGAAATGGATGTTTTTGTCCAAGGTTATAAGTGGCCAATTTTTATCCTTGCCATTTTTTGTCATTTTAGGAAATTCTCCTTATGATAAAAGTTATATTGCTTGCAAATCCCTGATATTCAAGATCAATGACAAGCGAATCCTTAACTTTTCTCAAGACTTCAAAAGTTTAGGTGATTTTTTCATTATTCTTGGAATGAAACCATCTCAAAGGAAGCTTCAAGATTAGTTATAAAGACATGTTTACCTTACCTTCATGTTCATCGAATTACAAATTATTAATATAAATTCTAGAATATAGTTAGAAGCAAAAATAATCATCACCTTCACCGACCCTTTACCGGGTTACTTGTTTCAAGTACGAGTCACTATCCCTAAAATTGTAATGAAAAAACATATAGAGAAAAAAAAAAACTTCACCAACCCCCTCCCTACTATAACCTCATTTTTCGTTTATTATTGAGGTGTTGGAAGGAAATTCCAAGCATCAAGAAGAACAATTTTCTTTCTTGTTTATCTAGTTTAATTTAATTGAGTAGTGAATGGACAAATTGATGATTCGATTCTGATTCCATATCAACTAATGAAGATCGAGTTAAAATGGCCGCTCCTTTTTAGACTAGAAAGGAGAGGGAGATGGCAAAAAGAAGGACAAGAGGGCCCAAATAATGCTATAGACTATATGCAAAATCAACACAATTTGGCATAGAAAAGAAACCCTGAAAATCATCACATCACACAAATAAAAAGCTTCCAATCATAGAGATGATCTTCGACCACCAACTTGGATTCTATTAACACTTTGAACTGCACATTTTTAGACAAGTTGAATCCAAAAGCAAATACGTGCTAGAGAAGCACAAATTATTTAGCTGGGTCTATATGATTGTCAATATTTTCCATAGAAATTAAAAAGGTCTTTCTCCATTTAAAGTTAACTCTTACTTTTTGGTGTTTGCTTGACATATTTTTCGAGAAAAACATTTTCCATCATTTGGTCCCATGATCACATTTTTTCTTGAAAATAATGAAAACTTTTTTTATGTGGGTGTAGATTTTTTTTTTTTTAAATTTTCTAAGTAATTTGTGCATCCTAATGCGAAATCTACTTTCATCAAACAAGCTACAAAATTTAGTTTTTATAAAATTCAATTACTGAAACAAATTTCATATTGTAAATCATTATTTCCAATTAAAAATACATATTTCTTCTAGTTGTTGATTACGTACATTCTTTTTCTCGTTCAACTTTGATAAATCCTCCTCTTCCACTCAAAATCCAAGACGTTAGAAAAACTCTAAAGGGACATGAAAAGGAGATATTATTATGTGACATTCTTATATGGCACACTTGTATGCGATGGTGAAAAAGTAGTCATGTAATCATCACCTAATAAATGTGTGTCATATGAGAATGTCACCTGATAATGTCTCCTTTTCATGCCCCCCTAAAATTGTTCTTGTCTTTATGCCCTGTTGTTGTATACATATACTAGAATTCTCACCTGTGCGTTGTATGGGATCTAAAAGCAATAATAAAAATAGTAATTTATGGGAGACATATTTATCTGGTATGAAAAAGTGACATGTTTAGTTCTCAACTATGTATTTGATGATCGTGGGCCTTCAAATTTACCACTTGTATATAAACAATTCACGTTTGCCGACTAACAAATATTAGTTATTTATATCCGATAAACATATCTACTTAGAATTACTCTAATAACAAATGTCAATAAATTTTTTTACAAAAATTTAATAAATTATTAATATAGTCAATTGAGTCATATGTTAATATTATGAGATATAAGTTTTTATAACTATTTTATCATATTTAGATTTATTTATTTGTCGGTAACACTTTTTGTACCAGTTAATTTCCTTTTTTTTTTCATACAGTGCGTATAGGGGGAGGAAGGGGAACTAATATCAGTTATTCATGTCAAATAAATATTTCTCCATATAATTACTCTAATAATTAATGTCAATAAATTTTTATACAAAAATTTAATATAAATTATAAATACAGCCAATTAAATCTTATTAATATTATGAAACATAAGTTTTTATAACTATTCTATTATATTTGAATTTATTTGTCGATAACACTTTTTGTACCAGTTATTTTTTTTTATACAGAGGGGAGGGGAGGGGAGGGGCGGATGTGTTTTAATCAAGGACCTTGTGTCTAGAATATAAGAAACATAACTGTTGTAGCACTTGTTTGAATTATAACATCAGTTAATTATACATATATAAATAAAAATTAATTGAGGTGATTCAATAAAAATAAAATTTTTAATAAAATTGTTGAACAACTATTACAATACAACCTTATCAATATTCAGTAACTCTCTCAAATAAATAATCCAACTCTAAATACGGAAAGACTTAAATTATCAAAAAGTTTCAATTTAATTATAAAATCAATAAATTAGAGTACTATAATTTAAAAAAAAATCAATTAATTATTGCACTACAATAACTATATAAAAATTTCTTAAAAAAATATTAAAAATTGAAATTTACAATTAATGTTACATCTTCTTAGAAATTTATTAGTTTAGAGATGTGCTATGCTTGGATCTTCGAATCATAAAAATTACTATATGCTTTTTTTAAAATAGAACTCTCAATTAATTTCGTGTTCGATTTGATAAGTGACAGATCCCTAATTCAAAATATTTGGCTAAAGAAACTATCATGAATTGAGGATCGCATATGGGTTAATAAATGAAAAAGTGAATATTATTTAAAAAATTAGTATAACAATCTTAAAAAAAAGATAAAAATAAAATTAAATACCTAAAAAGAATTAAATGATATTACTAAAAATCTTATAGAGCTAGAAATCTTATAGAATCAAAAACTTTAGAGAGCCAGAAAAAGAACAGGAAAAGCCATCATTCTCTTATTTTATATATATATATATAGAGAGAGAGAGAGATTTCGCTTAATCTATTGGTTTTTTTACATATTTAGAAGGAACACTTGAAATTTGGTTTCTAGCCAATTTGTTAATATCCCCAAGGATTTTGGAGGGTTCTTATCCAACGGACACTAAACTTTATATACTGTTTTTACTTAACCATTGAACTTTAAAATATTTTTTCAATGGCCTCACTGAATTTGCTCAACGATGTCACATGGTTGAGTAAATTTACTAAATGATTTCACACGGTCACTCACATGGTTACTGAATTTCAAAATATTCAACCAAGGTTGATGTTAGGTATTTGATACTTAATAAACTCAGGGCGATGATGTTTGTTGGATCGAATTAAGTCCATAGGCGAGAAACCCTTTGATTGGAAAAACGTTAATATGTCAAAAGTGTCGCCCAAGTCGATATCGGACCAAGAGTGTAGTGTCAAATTATAGTAACTTATTTGTAGTTGCTCTTTGAACTTACCCAAATATAACCTATTGGCCTTGGTTGGTAACTAAATAATATGATTAATCATTACCTTTCTTGGACGTTTGGAATGGCTGCATAATTTTGGAAGGATTGTATGAATTGATCCTTTCCTTTGGCTGACTTTCCATGATGGCTGTTTTTCAACATTATAAACCAAGGGTTTTTTGATTATTCCAAGACCGCCACTGAGACTTCTGCTTTGTTATTTGTGTTTGAGAAAAACAGTGTCATAAAACGTCCCTTTTGTTGGTTAATTGTGTTGCCATTAGAGTTATTTACGGTTATCCTTTTGGGTCACTCTTGGTTGGGAAGGAGACTTCTTGGTGGCTGTTGATACATCTGAGCCCTGATCAAGTCTTGATTCCAGCTTAAGAAGAAGAAGACAACCATATTCATTAGCTTTCTTGATTTCATAGCTTTGGTTTAATTCTCAAATTGTAATTACTTTTCTTTTGATTTCTTGCAAGGGTATTACGTCCACGGTTGATTTAACTTTGAAACCTTTTACCACTAGTTACAATTTTTTTGAAGGGGGGTGGGTCTGGTTTTTAATTAATTTGTTCAAATACCAATGAAGATATGAAGTTATACTTTCATTGACGTTAGACATCCATTAATTATGTCATTTGAATAAAATTTTATTTTTTTTCTTTTTGGGTCAAATAAATTGACCATTCTTCTTGTCGATATATTCGACTATAATTCGTATACTAATTCAACCGTCTCTTATATAACCTATAATTCGTATGCTAATTCAAACATAACCTATTTGACAGTAATTTCTTGCAGTGTTAAACCGTCAAATTAATTTGGGGAAAAACCATGCTAGCTCCACTTCTAAAATAGACCAATAAAAACTTTAAATTTCAACAAAAATATCTTACATGAATGAATTTTAATATAAAAAGAACAAATATGAAGCTTTTTATTTTTTTATTTTTCGTGGGTGGGTGGGGGGGGTGGAGAGCAAATATATGCAGTTTATAGAAGGCTGCAACTATGCGCTATGAACCAAAGGAGAAGGTTCCCTTGATTCCACCTCCTTTCCTGGTTAATTAGTCGAATGGATCTTATGCTCAAAGAATATGTGATAATTCCACCAATATATCCATATTAATTAATCCGAGTAAAAAGTGTAATGATACTTAATTATAATAGAATTATTATTATATAAGATTCGTGAAAAAGAGATGATGAGAAATATTAGTAAAGATGAACTTCAAGTATCGTATTTTATCTAATAACCAATATTTTCAAACTTGACTGAGTTGATATGCAACACGCCACAGATGCCAAAAATTGGGTGGGTGGACTGGCTTCCGAAACTAGGTAGGGAAAAGTCCAGCAAAAGAAAAAAGAAAATGATAGACATGAAAAACTTGCTAAAAATCCAAGTTGAATCCATTTCAAATTGAATTTTACCGTTACTCATATTTACTTTTTCAATTTTAGGATACTTACATATATATATATATATATATATTCTTTCAAGTTTCAACAAACTAGTCGACCTCAATGTTTCTGCTCCTCAGCTCACTCCCTTGACTAACCAAGTCTGTAGAATAACTTGTTTCTAATTACCAAAAAGAAGAAACATAGAATTGTACCCTTCATTTACTACCATTTCGACACGTGGTCCGACAACTTTTCGAGTATCTCTTCCTTTTGTTTTTTGTTTCTTAATGGATTCTGAAATGACTAATCGCCTTTCCAAATTTGAGTAGAAAAGATGTGTATCAATGGCAAAAGCCATTTGTTTTGCATGCCTATGTATGTAGAAATACATTGTCTACCCCCAAAAAAGGCATATATAGATAAAATAAATAAATAAAATAAAGTTTGTGATGTGCTGTGTTGTGGTACGTAAAAGAGGAATAAGGTGACAAATAATTTAGAATTTTTCAATGTGTTATCCTGTCTTGAGGAAAAAGGGAATCAGGCTGTCGAGCATCCCATTCATTATTATTATTATTATTATTATTATTATTATTATTATAAATAAATAAATCATACAACATGACACAATTAGTGATAGCTAGCATCGTTCAAATTATTTTAATTTAAAAATGAATCGGCATCGAATTCTACATGAAAAGACACACTAGCTACTTCCATTAATGAGTACTCTATCATTATCATGTACGGAAATCTAGTTTTTTTTTTTAAAAAAACTGTACGGAAATCTAGTTTTTTTTGTAAGAATGATGGAGGAAATCTTCTATCAATATTGTTCTTGTTAAGTTGTTATTTTAAATTGTTACCTTATATAATAATACCTTTATTATAAGATTAGTATACCAAGTTGACAAAATGGATGGATATGTTCTACTATATGCTACAAATTTGGCCCAATACGCTACACGTTGAAAAACCCACAATCTCACAAATCATGTAGAGGTTCAAATGAAATTCAAAAGGTCTAAGGTATAACAAAGTACAAGCTGTATGAAATAGTGAAAAAGCTGTAAGAAAGAAAGCACATCAGTGGAATGACACGAGGTAGAGTGAATGATACGCCAACGATAAAAAAAGTAAGACATTTGTTGAAATTTTCTAAGAAGATAAATAAGGCTCTTTATAACTCTCATGTGGCATGAATCTAACAAAAGCAGCCCCATATTGTGCATGGTTTCTTTTGTTAAATTCGTATCAAATAAGGGTAAGGCTCCTTTATAGATAACCTTATCTAGTTTTATAGAAGGACCTGACATTTGCTATGATCTTAACAAGTAAGGCATACTTCGGAGGATGGAAGTCTAAAAGAACTTCACATGATAGGAGCTGCAAAATTTGTGTCTGTATTATTTGGGAAACTCAAACAAATTTTCTAAATAATTATGGAAACTGTGTATATGACGGTGGGAGATACACATTCAAATCTTCGGTCTGGAGGAAACATTACAAGAACAACATTAAGTATTATTTTGATCAAGAATTTTCGTTAACCCTTTTGATCTTTTTTTTTAATTACTCTTCTGATATATCTATTTTTTTTTACATTATAAAGAGATTGTAGAGGAGGAGAATTAAACCCGTAATCAAGGGTTTAGTAGCTAACCGGGATGTCATTAGACTACATGGGTCTTGGCATAAAATATCCATTGCTAGTGTTAGCAGTAATATATATTTTCTTGGTGCGTATGGAATTGATTTTGAAAGAATCAATTCCTCTCGATTTCTACGGCAATTTATTTTCAACCACACATTCTTTTATAAAAAAAAAAAAATTGAGAAAACTAGTTTTTCCCATGCACAGGAAGAAACAACTTATTAAGATTATCACTCAAATGTAATTAACATAATTATCAAAGAAAATAATACAATATTAAAAGTTAATTTCAATTTACTATAAAAATTAAAACACCTCCATATACACAATATTTGTTAAATTCGATGATTTGCGCTCTATTGTTATCACAAATCAACATCTTCAGAATGGCTGCTCACCCTTGAAATTACACATATAACTGAATGCCGGCCTTTTAAGAAAAAGTCCAACATGTGAAAGTGATTATTGTTGTCTTCTTAGTAGTCATGACTTATGACACAATCAATGCAAATAGAAAGTAATAAAAGCAAAAGAAATGTAAAAAAATGCTAATTACCGAAAACTCTAGTGCAATGCTAAATTGCTAATTAATTGTTTCTCATGTGAAGGTTTTTTTTTTTATAGGGAAAAAGATCAATTCTCATTACTCATCAAAACATTAGCTACATCACTCGATAACATGAGAATAAGCCAAACTGGGGCATGACTGAAAGAACAAACATTGGAAGTTAAGAGGGCTCTCTAGCCAAAGTATGGGCAACCTTATTAGATTGTCTTCTAACGAACAGCACTTCATAATGATCTTTTTGTTGTAGCAATTGTTTACATTCACTTATGATCATACCAAATTCTGAATTGTCTACCTCTTTAGCTTGTAAACCTTGTATGATTCCCTGAGCATCCATCCCAATAATGGCCGTTGAAATGCCCAAATTAATCGGCCATTCAAAAGCGCTCCTAAGACCCATCGCCTCTACCTCCTTAGCTGGAAAGTCCCCTTCCAATGACTCTAACCAACACTCTATGCACACACCACTTGAGTCACGTAGGACCATTCCCAGCCCAGTTTTGATATTCTCCCTTCCCTTAGCTGTGTCAATATTACACTTAGAAAATCCCAAAGGTGGCACCATCCATTTGTCTTGAGCTGGTGACTGCAAAGGAACTGATTCCATATTCCATCTGGCTTCAATCCAATCCAGCAGAGTGGCCAAACCTTTATACACCGTTTGCCTCAGTGCATCAATTTGATTTCTCTACAGTTTTTCATTCCTTGCCCTCCAAATACTCTATGCTATAGCACACGCTCGATTGATATCATAACATGATCTTTTGATGAGTTTATCAAAGAACCAGTCCTTGAAAGTTGAGCACTGACCCGGCGCAATAAAGAGAACTGCTTCTTTCCAACATGTTTCTACATAAGGGCACAAAACTAAGGCATGTAGACTAGTCTCTTCCCCTCTGTCACACATAAGGCAATCAGTTGAAATAGGAACTCCCCTCTTGCTTAGCTTCTCTCCTTAGTGGGGAGACAATCCCGACATGCACGCCATATAAACATTTGTATTTTTGGAGGAATTTTCAAGCACCAAATATGTTTCCAATTCACAGCCACACGATGAACTCCCTCGACTTCCTCAATTTCCATGGCCATTCTATACCCTGATTTAACCATGTAATTACCATTCTTACTATAGTGCCAAATACATTTATCTTGACTTGAGATAGCAAGAGGAATGGTGATAATGTCTTGGGCATCCCTTTCCATGAATAAGCAGTGAATTAAGTCCTTGTTCCAATGTCTGTCATGCAAAATGAGGTCACTCATAGTAAGATTTTCTACTCTCGGATATTCCAAAGTCTCCACACGAAAATTGGAATCATGACACACCCGTGGATCCTTCCAAACAAGAATATTCTTACCATCCCCAATCCTCCATCGATACCTCTTATCTAGCGCCACACGGGAAGTCCATATGCTCTTCCATGTAAAACTCGGATTATACCCATGTGTTGCATTTAAGAAATCCCCTCTGGGAAAATATCTAGCTTTGAGAATACGAGAAACAAGAGTATTAGGGTTAGAAATGATATTCCACCCCTGCTTCCCGAGCATTGCCAAATTAAAGGCATTAAAAATACAGAACTGCATTCCACCATATTCCTTTCTAACACACAACCGATCCCAACTATATCAATTGATTCCTTTCTTCCCATTAGTTTTCATTTCCCACTAGAAAGAATTCATCATCCGTTGAACCTTTTCACATAAAGTAATCAGAAGCAAGAAAGTTGACATACAGTATGTAGGAATAGCCTGAACAACAGTCTTCACTAAAATAGTCCTTCCGGCTTTAGAAAGCATTTTACTTGTCTATCCATTTAACTTCTTCCACATGCGATCCTTCAAGAAGCTAAAAACCTCTCTCTTCTTCTGCCCAACTAATGATGGAAGACCAAGGTATCTACCCGTTTTTATTGGATTTCGAACATTGAGACAGTTAGTGATACTCATTCTAATCTCAGGCATTACATTAGAACTAAAGTTGATACCGGATTTCTCAAAATTAACTGACTGACCTGAAGCCTTCTCATATTTACCAAAGATATTCTTGAGTTTCTGACACTGCTCTATGGTAGCATGAAAGAATAGAAAATTGTCGCGTGCGAAGAATAAGTGAGTAACACTTGGAGCTTATCTCGCAATCTTGCAACCATGTATCTCATTTCTACTCTCAACCTCGTAAATAAGTGTCGAAAGACCCTCTGCACAAATGATAGATTAATATGGTGAGTGCGGATCACTTTGCCTTAAACCTCTCAACGGATAGATAGGTCCAATTTCTTTACCATTCACTTTTATAGAATACTGAACAGTGGACACACATAACGTAAGAAGGTCAATCCAATCCCTAGCCAAAGCCATTTTCTCCATAATTTTTTTGAAGATAGCTCCAACTAACTCGGTTATAGGCCTTACTGATATCAATCTTCAATGCAACATCACCCTTCTTTAGATTCCTTTTCTACTTTATGTAGTGAATCATTTCAAAAGCGACCAAGATATTGTCAGTAATACTCCTCCCCGGCACAAAAGCTGATTATCAATAATAATATCAGGAAGAATACCTCGCATCCTGTTAGCCAAGACTTCGCAATTATTTTGTACAAGACATTACACAATTCAATTGGTCTAAAATCCTTCATGGTAGCCAGTGATTCACACTTGGGGATCAAAGTGATAACAGTGTCATTTAATGAAACTGGGAACTCCTTTCGATCCAGCCAATTCATACATGTCTGAGCAACTTCCTCACCCATCATAGGCCAAGCCTTTTGGAAAAAGCCACATTAAGTCCATCTGGTCCGGAGGACTTATCGGGATGTATTTAGTTGATCGCTTCCTTGAATTCTTCAACGTTGAAAGGTGCTAGCAGTTTGGCGTTAACATCATTGCTAACTCACTGCTGAACCCCTTCAAGAGCATCCGAGATATTACCATTAGATGCCATGAAAAGCTGCTCAAAGTAGTCTCTTAAAACCAAAGCCATAGCCTCCCAATCTTCCTGCCAATTTCTTTGCTCATCTAATAGCTTACTGATGGTATTTCTTCTTTTCCTCTCTAAAGCCGCAGAATGGAAATATTTTGCTTTGGCATCCCTAGCTTTGAGCCAATGTTTTTTAGCTCTTTGCTTTCAATGAGCTTCTTCTTGTGAAAGCAAAGAGCATAGTTCAACTCGCTTATTGTAAATACTAAGTGCATCAGCCTCTGTGTAACTCCACCTTAGATTATCAATCTCGGCCTTGAGGTTCTCAATCTGGGTGCGGCATTGATTAATAGATTTTCTGCCCTAATTAGCCGCCATCTTATGCAGGCTACTGTCAAGTTTTTGCAAAAGAGAGCCCTGCTCCTGAGCCAAAGTTTATTTAAAAAACTCCTTAAACCCAGATTCTTGCATCCATCTATTTTCAAACCTAGTGCGGTGATGTTTTTGTTCGAAATACACACATTTGGTGTCTAATAGAATGGGAGAATGATCAGAAATTGGAGCCGAGAGGTTGAGCAACATTGCTTTGTCAAACTGTTGAAGCTAATCATTAGACATAAATGCACCATCTGTTTTTTTCTGGACCCAATCTGCAGTTCCACGACTCCTTTCCCATGTAAATTGAAAGCCTTTGAGAGGTAGATTACTAAGCATGCAATCCGAAATAGCTTCTCTAAAACTTCTGATCAAATGTTCTGGATAAGGGATTCTGCCTTTTCTTATCTGACTGACTTATTAAATCATTAAAGTCACCTATAATGTACCATGGTAAATGAGAAAGACAATGAAGATGTCTCAACAGTCTCCATCAGTCAACACGTCTAGTACGTTCTCGGAAACCATAATAACCGGTAAGTCTCCATCTACCTTTCAAACTATCCTCCGCATTCAAATCAATATGATTGATCGAGTAGCCTACAATGGAACAGTCACTTTTATTACGCCATAACACAGCAAGGCCACCACCTCCACCTTGTCGGTCAACCGCAAAAGCACCATCAAAATGAATATAATTACGAATTTCGTCAATTTTATTAGCATCAACTAAAGTTTCTGATAAAAAAATTACATCCCGCTTTCGAGTCCTAACAATCTCACAAAGAATCTATTACAAATATGAAAAATCTATATGATTGTTCAAGTATAAAAAATCTATTTTATAATTATGAATATCATTCGAATCATTACAAATAAAATACATATATATATATATATATAGCAAATGTAGCGTACTAAAGATATTTACAATTATGAATATATAATTCAAATTATTACAAATAAGAACCCAAGTAAATGTAGCATACAAAAAAGCAATATATTATAATATAATTAATCAAATTTTATTGTACTCTGCACGCAATAAATAAATAAATAAATAAATGAAAACAAATGAAGACACATTTTTATTGGTAAGAAATAAAAAGCATAATGTGATTAGTTATCAATTAAAACGTTTCTAAAGTAGCAAATTAAATGATTATAGTTTTTAACTAAATAATCATAGATTGGGAGGGGGGAATTATAGCTTTTTTTGAAACATAAAGACTTATAATTTAAAAAATAAATAAAAAATGAAAGAAAAATTTATAAAGAACTAAAGCAGCAAACTAATATTCTTTTATTAAAGAATAATAATGCCACAAAAATTTCAAATACTTTAAAGAGTTATCGTTAAAGAACCTTCCATCTCACATGCGGATTTGAATATATACAACTTGAAATGAAGGTGTCTTTATAGGATCGATAATAACCAATTTAATGATGCAAATAAATTATAAATGAAAGCCTAAATAGGATGAAAATAGTTTTCAATAAAAAGAAAAATGGAGTTCGAATTACACCAGTGTCTCCTTCAATATCCTTCTCCTCCCCTATCTATGTTTTTTTTTAAAAAAAAAAAGAAAAGAAAAACTGATTGACTTGAATTTTTTATTTTTTATTTATTTATTTTTTTTACCTAAGTATCAATTGCAACTTTCCCAATTCTAATAATAAAGAAAATATAAAATAATCAACAAAAAACAAAATTGGTTGATTACATTTAATGTACCACTTTACAATTGTCATATATATATATATATATATGCATCGTTAAATTTCCTTTTTAAAACTGATTGGCTATAAGTCTACAACTAAGTTGAGCACGGTTGGAAACTAATTAATAAGGTATATTTTCATTTAGTTTCAAAGCAATAAAATACAAATATGAGCATAAATTGTCTCATTAGTTCTCCATGGAAAAATTTGTATATACAAAAGAATAAAAGTTAATTTTTCTGAAACATAAATAATAATTTTTTTAAAAAATATAGTCATATTATTGAAACACCTATATATATACATAACACAATAAATTAATTGACAAACGCTACTTGAGCTAAGACACATTATCCAAAAACCAAGAATTAACACAATAAATTAATTAACAAATGCAACTTGATTTAAGCACATTATATTGTGATAGGACATTATGTCATTACAATGACATAATTATAGTCTAATTATAAGTTGAACACAAATTGAGCTGCAAACTAATTAATAAGGATTCTTTCATTAGTTTAAAAAAACTAAAATAAAAAGAGTTTTCAAAAAATTCTAAAATTTAAAAAATTAACTATGAATTTTATTAAAAAAAATAAAGGCTGCAAAGCCAATAATTGCTTTTCAATTTAAAAAAAAAAAAAAAAAGGACGATGCAAAGCAGCTGACCATTGATATTCCAAATCTCCAATTAGTTGCCTTGGACATGCCTCTTAGTGACTTCAGAGAACTCACAGAAAATGGAAAACCATGTAATAAAGGCAAACAAGGCCTTTACGTAGTGTCTTTGCTCTCTCTTCCGACTCCAATGGAGCAACCCCTTTCGGAGTCTCCACCTAAATGAAAATAATTGCTAACTCCTATTCTTACTCGATGGTTGTTTCCTGTGAAATAGTTTGAAGATTGAAAGCTAATTACGTGTTAATTAGTTTATTGATTAATTTAATTAAAACTAGATTCTCACACGTGTGTTCTACGGGAAGATATTAAATGAAATTATATCTTAATATTAGTACAAAATCTATATATATGTATAAAAGGAAATTAGTTTGTGGTACTTTTATACCGCGTTTTTCTAACCAAAATTGTCTAAATGAAGGTTATTTTAGACTTTCAATTACATGTTAGGTAAATTCTATAGTTAATTATATGTTTGATGAATATCTTATCTTATGCTATTTTGATGGATTTATCTATATTCAAAAATTTTTATTTTTTAATTCAAAAATTTTTATTTAGAAATATATATATCTTATTTAGGAAGTATTTCCTAATTTAAATTAGACTATTTTGTTTTTAGCTGATGTATTAATTTTTAATTATTTTTTATATGCTTTTAAATCGAGTCATTATCAAGTTACTTCTTTTGTTTATAATAAATATGGTTTAACTAACGTTTTATAGTTTACAAAATTTCCATTACGGTATACTCACATAGAAAAATAAAATACTTGATTTCTCAAAATCTAAGAATAACAATGAGTCAGGATGGGATTGGATACACTTTACTTGCTACCTTACCCATTTAAATTTTTTTTTCATATCCCCGTACCATCCCCACTTAAATGAGGCATAGACAAGTGCATATAATTACTAATATATTGTCGCATTTATATATCTATATATTTTTATTGGGTAACTTACACCTAATGTTCCCAACCTTTCACATTTTTACGGATCATATCTCTAGCCTTTAATTTTCCTTCTGTGGGTCCTCATCCTTTCAAGAATTCCCCAATTACGTCCCTATTAATGAAAATCGTGTATTTCAGCCGTTAACCATCCAAAATGCAAAAGCAAGCTGAGGGTATTTTGGGCATAACAATAAAAAAAAGGAAAAAGGAAAAATAAAAAAATTTAAAAAATGGAGGACTCCTTGGGCTGCCATTTGCGGCAGCCAACAGGCTGCCAGAAATGGTAGCGAGGAGTTGGGGGGAGAGAGAAAGAGAGACCAGGGGCAGCCATGGAAAGAATCTCCCCCCGTGAGTGAGGAAGGAGTTCCTCCGTGCTTGCTCCTCCCCCAATTCATTGTCATTTCCTCCCCATGCTTTGGCTACCGAAAATGGTAGCAAGGGTGCTGCCATTTGCCATTTCTAGCAGCCAACAGGCTGCTGGTCTTCTCTTCCCCTCAGGGCCTGCCATTTCCGACAGTTGGCAGACCCTCTTTTTAAATTTTTATTCGTTTTTTATTTTTTTATTTTTTTTATTGTTATGTCCAAAATAACGTCAGCTTTCTTTTGCATTTTGGATGGTTAACGGCCGAAATACAAGATTTCTGTCAATAGAGACGTAATTAAGGAATTCTTGAAAGGTTGAAAACCCACAGAAGAAAAATTAAAGGTTGAGGATGTGATCTCTAAAAACGTGAAAGATTGGGGACGTTAGGTGTAAATTACCCATTTTATTTTCATTTTTTGCTTAAGGAATAATATTATAAACACGAGGGTGTGTCAAAGATAGAATTACGATTGCAATTGAAATTACTAAACTTTCTTGATAAGTTCATTATCTTGGAATTACTTTTATTGACAAGAAATGGTTAAAGGGCCGCGTATGGGTAAAAAGTATGATAGCTTCCTTCGGCTTATTCTCAAGTTGGGATGATTTTCTTTATTTTCTTCATTCCATCCCCTACCTTATCACCAGTCTAATTGGGTATTCACTGTCTTAATAAGGTCGGGTACTCACAGGTATTAGATTTGATGGATTTTTTACAATCCATACTGAGTTCACTTAATAGCATTCTATATTGAGTAAAATATAATAACTCTTAGTTAACAATAAG
>CAVNYN010272230.1:0-18054 GCA_963692815.1 Nyctanthes arbor-tristis | reverse complement strand
TTTCTATGTCTTCTTGGTACTGGTGTGTAACTTCTTTTATCAAATTCAAAATAACATTAAAGAATCCCTTATACGACAATCATTTCCAAATTAGGAAGTAGATAGGTTAACTGAGGGAAATCCGACATTCTATCAGAACTTGATTAACTTTATATTATTGGAAACTTACTGCAGAATTTAGCAACAGAAACCTATTGCCATATGTACAAATTTACTGACTTAAACCCACAAAGAAAATGTTCTACATCTAGCACGTTTCAGCATTATCTACCACACTCTATCAAAAAAATTAAGCCAATTGATTCTAAACTTAAGGGAAAAAAGAAATGAAAGAAAAGAAAACAAATATATGGCATTTAGAGGAGGAGGAATTCTACCTGGCAGCAGAAGGAGATGAAAGAGGAAAAATCGAAGAGGAATTCGCTTAGCTTATCAAACAGCAAAAATGGTGAAAAAAGAAGCGGTTCGCGAAGTTTCGCTCGCAGAATATATTCTGTTGTCACTTGTCATACGTATATATATTTCTTGTTTCGTTCTCCGGGTAGAACGTTCCAGACAGGGAGAACTCAATTATGCGATTTTAGACAAAAGGAAAGCATATGGAAACACGTTTCTTTTAACTGTAAAAGTTCTCCGTGCGATTTCACCCTTCCAATGATCCAATTTCATCCATGACAATTTCCCTCTTCTCCGGTTGCAAAATCCCGTACCCAAACCCTCCAGGTTCTTCTTCCCGATTTAACTTTCCCCCGCTCTGCACTGCGTTGTTACTTTTAATCCCTCATCCATTCAGTTCATACTAAACAATTTCTGTCATCATCTACAGGTAAAGGATGCAAATACACCGGCCAATCAGTGGTATAACTCCTTTACTTCGTACTTAAAAAGAATTTTTTAAATTTTGTTTCGGGGTTTTCCGGGAAGAGATCACATCCGTCATTAACGTGTAGAAAGCATTGCCAATTCGGATACTGACAGTAGGAAAGATGAGGTCACCGGGGGTTCAACTCATAATTGATGATTACATCAAAAAGCTCAAACACTACTGCAGCGTCGAGGATGTTCGAATCAAATCCAACCCGAAAAATGCAAGGTGAGTTGCCTTGCTTTTCTTAGTTTTAATGCTGTGTATGGCTGTATGCATATGTACCATAGTGATGGATAATGACTAGGAGTCTAGAACCCACAAACAAAAAGTGGAAACGGAAAGATGAAAGTCTGAGCAAACCAGTGAAATTATGGAGAAATGAATTTAAATTGAACTATAAATGTGTCTTGTCTCTAAAAGCTTAAATTTTTAGATAGAGTTGCTCATGATAAATGCTAAGTTCAATGCGAGAGGACTTGCAGAACTTATTAGTTCAACTCTCCTTGCCATCGATGCTGATGACTGTGCACACATATAAAAGATGGGCTGCATCTGAGGGGCGTGTCCTTAAATAAGGTAATTGAACATGAGTATCTTAAATTTACAAAGTTATACTCATGAGTCATAATGAATGGTAAATTGTCTGCACATAAGACACGCCTCAAGGCATAATCCTGAATAGCAGTCTAGAAACAGTGTGGATAACTGGGTAAGCCATTACTTAGCTCATTTTATTTTTACTTTAAAATTAAAAGAATTACTTTTGCCAAAGGATTTTTGTCTGTCCTAATTTCGTAAATTTTGAGATTCATCAGTGACTGGGTTATATCCTGTACGGCTGTACCAGGGATGTAACAGCTCAAGTTGAACATGAAGATCTGGCTCTGATGGACCAAATCAGAAATAGTGAATGGGTATTACCCCGGTGTTGCTTGTCTGAATTTCATATGAATTTTTTTAGTTAGCTTGCAGATTTCCTTAACATCACCTTCTCTTTTTAATTAAAATAAAAAATAGAAGACATCAGTTTTGCTTGAATGGATTTTTTTATTGGTGAATTTGTACATGTCATTTGATTAATTTTTTATAACACTTTGGGTACTTGGGTCATTTCCTTTTAACAATTTTGATCTAATGTTTAAATGGTCATCATTTGCAACAGGCATTATACGATTATTTACTGTTTTTTTATCTTACCTTGGGTAACATCCGGGTTCTTTTTGAGTGACGAGATCGCCAGAAATATCCTTTAGAATGACCATCATGGTTTTGGTTTAAGCATCCGGACTCGTTTCATGCTATTATTACGCAACGGGTAATGTTAATATCGATTTCCAATTCTTATCTTCTTTGACTTGGATTGAACTAGTGCAGGTTGTAATGCTAGATGAACATGGAGTCGATGTGGGATCTGAGCAAATTGCTAATTTGATTGGCGATGCTGGTAACAAGGTATGAACTACTTGCAGTTTTAATAGCTTTCTGTAATTGATGTTTTGTGTTAGTAAGGAAAGTTGAGAATAACATTTATAAGAATGGACAGTGTCTTACAATGCAAACTCTAAATTCATTTTGGATTTGGGAAGTGTGTACAAGTGATAAAGAAAATTAGTTTTGGTAATAATCTAGTGGCATAATCGACCAATACCTCCAGATAAATGACAGATTTCCCTTTTCAACAGGGAGCTTCAAGCTTACTGTTCTGCATAGGCGGACCTCATGGTCACGGAAGGCAGTTGAGAGGGAGGGCTGATGTGTCAATCAAATTATCATCTTTGGTCTTGAATCATGAAATTGCCTTAGTTGTACTCATTGAGCAACTTTACAGGTAAGAAACATATCGAAGTCAAACTTGGAATTTAAGTTTCATAAATTGAACATGCTGGGAGATGCCTGTGAAACTACTTCCAAATCCTTACTTTTTTTTTTTTTTACACCGGAAAAGATGATTGAAGATGGTAGCATTTCTGATTCATGACTAGCCATGGTAGCATGAGATATGAATAACTGAAGCCATTGATCATCATCCCTGGGTTTCAACAAAGCATTATGTCCTAGCCTTTTTAATTTGATAGATCATCGATACTTAATTATCTAAATTAAAAACTAAGAATTCTTAGCATTCTCTAGATATCAATATTCCGGAATCTTGTTTTTTTTTTTTAAAAAAAAAATAATAATAATAATTTTTATCATGAGGGATTGCTTTCTATTGCTAGATATAGGATAGTTATATTACGTTACTTTCCTAGTTTCCGGATAGGATTGTTAACAGAGTCAAATTGATAATTTGAGCTACGGTATATGCTAAATTGATAATTTGAACTATAGTAGATGCTACTCCAAGTGGAACCTTTGCTTTCTATATTTATTTTATGTTTTCAGGAAAACGACAGCAGTCATTATTTTCTGATTATTTCTTATAGGGCATGGACAATTATTAAAGGACAGAAGTATCGTCACTAGATAATTTATCATATAAAAATCACAGTGTAACCATGCAGGTATGCCAATTTTCTTTATTGCATTCTGGGCAATCGTTGTTTTTAACTGTATTCCGCATCTCACTGCAACTATCATTCCGATCTGGATTTGTTTGAATTCCCCAATCGTTCATCTAGAATGTCATCTGTATTTAGCTATATAATTGACAAGACTATTACCCTCATAGGAGGTGATCTCCAAGATTTTGATGAAAACAGTGTCTGTCAAGAGAGCTTTATTTACAATTCCCATTCTTTAGCCGGATTAAGAAATCCTTTGGGAAGTGCCCTGGTGGAGGTAGAGAGATTTATATTACATACATCTACATTACTGAATATATGTACAGTGCATTCCTTTCATTTTAAATGAGTAGAATCAATTTCATTGCTGCCCTGGTCTCCTGCTTAGGTGACATATTACTGGTAATAGATAATATTTGCAGGCAACACCAATTGTGAAGCACATACCGTTAGCACCTGGCATAACATGGCAGCATATATGTGACAAGCCTACAACACTGGAACAATCACTAGTACCAAGATGGGTGGAAGAACTAGACGGCAAGCAGCTGTATGGTGGACGTTATGACATCAATAAACTTCACCTGGCAAATTGCATGGAAACAATGTCGTCATACAATGTTAGGCATTTTAGTCCTAGACTACAATGATGTAAGAATGCATAAAATTAATTAATGTTCAGAAGTTTGAGTTAGGAACATGATGACTAAAGAATCAATATACTTGTGAGCTTGCTCTTTGTTAAACTTGGGTTCTTCCCGCCTTTATATAATGGTTCCACGTGTTTCAATTACATTTTTTGATTTTGCTTTTTTGAGTTGTGACTTGCTTAGTGTGCTTTCATTTTGGTTCTACTTGTTGCTTTCTATTTTATGGATGCAGATGTTACTTGTTTTCATATTCACAAGAACAATGTTGTGCGTTATGGCGCATTATTTCATCCGAGACTCGAATAGGTTGAGAATTCCTTAACGGGAAAAGGAACTGGCTAGATTGTTATTGTTTATTTACTGATTTTTTCCCCCTTACAAACATTATAGTTTCTTTAGGTAAGATATATAATGATTTTTTTTTCTTATAAATATTTCACTATCAAAAATAAGACAATAATGGCTTTTTCTTACAACTCTAGTCCTTACCAGCCTTGTTTTGTTGCAACTTGCGAGTCAGTTTACTGACCACAAAACCCACTGCTTCGGTGTCAAAAATGAGACGAACCAGAACGACAAATGCATTTATCCAAGAAAGTGACAGTTGAATAGCTGATGAACACCTAAGGGATGGTTGTAAGAACACATTCTTATCCAGTCATCAGATATCAAGATTATAACCTGTAATATCCATCTTTCATGTGTATTAAGAATCTAGCAACTAGATTTTTCACTAGCCGAGCTGTGAAAAGATAAAGGGCGAAAAATATCGACTGAATGCACTGAGGTTGCGATGCAAGAAATAAATTGAAACTAGAGATTTTTCATATATCATTGAAATAAAATGTAGTCAAGTCAAGTGGTACAAATAAGAAACATGTATTACACTACATTTTGTATTGCATTTGTTAGCTTCTTCTTGTCCATTCAACTCTCCTCGGCTGGTACGATTCTCTAATCTAAGTTAGATGTCCGCCAACTAAAAAAGGGTAAGAGAAAAATGTGTCTACTTCTGGAGATCATAGTTTTCTCAAATCAAACTCTGGCTTTAAAGGAGATTCCGCAAATCAAATTGTTCAAGAGAATGGTTTTGCTTCCTTCGCCTCTAAGAATCCATGGCAACTGCTTCAGGCAGAGGGCGCAACTTCAGAGGTGAAGCGATATGAGGCTTGAGAGGAATTCGAGGAGATATCCACATCTTCTCCCTCGGTACGCCTCCCGCAATGCCAAGGGCCTTCCTCACTTCATTTGCAAGCTTTATGACATAATCGTCTTCATGACCTGTTTATTCCATGTAATTTTCAGTATCCACACCATGTTCCTCTGGTCGAACAACGAAATCAAATAAAATAGAATCAAGTAACAGCAGAAGTAACAAAAAAACTTACCAATATCAAACATGGCTTTCTCCAACAAGAAAATGTAGTCTCTGTTATTCCCACAGGGACCAAAAGCAGTTGCAATTTGCCTGGAAAGGTGAATGAAAAATTAGGATTCACAGGATTTTAAGATACTACATAGAAGAACACGAAAAGGCTGCAATCACATGTATGTATAATAATACCTTGCCATGTCCTCCACAGGAGCAGGTCCTAGGTAGTACTTGTTTGATACTTTGTCTGGAGTTGATGTGAACCTGCAACACGGGAAATCACACCTCTGAGAAATTTTATACGAACAAGCTGCTAATATTTATCGATGTTTGGTAAAATTTAGTATGAAGAAAGCATTGAAACTACTTACACTATCATTCCAGTAATGAATGGCTCTTTAGAATCTCCTTCCTGCGTTGCAGGGGAAGAACAACTTCAGTACATAAAAACAAAACCACGCAAAACAGAAACTAACCGTGAAACGGAAGTTTAACTGACCTTAAAAAATTCTACCAAAGTCTTCTGGTCATACTCGCACTCTCTTCGTTCCAAATACTACATCATGTCAGTTAAAACAAAAATCAGTTCGTGAAACAATGCATAATTCTAAAGGCCAAAGAAAGAATTGACCAAGTTAATTCTAATTCCGGAAAATATTTTCCACAATAAGCCAAGGCGGTTCCATCTCAAGATAATAATCCAGGCATACCTCCATTGCTGCCTTTTCCTTCTCGGGCCCTCCTTTCACACAATAGGCAGCACCCCACTGAAAAGAAACAAATGGAGGCTTTAGATTTTCCCAATAAGGGGCCATCTGGATATCTAACAATGACCCTTAAATCTCGCAGGAAGCTTTACACAGAAGATCAAATTTGCACAACCGAAAAAGCAAGGCAAATTAATAACAGTTAATACTTACGCAGATGGCTCCTTGGGATTTCTCCAAGGTGCAAGTTCTTGCAGGGTGCTGAGGAGTACCTCTATGGTCAATGCAGGCTGCAAGGGAAAAAAGAGAATATATGAATAATAGAATAGATCATCGGACTTGTAACAAATCCCTAATCATCTTCATAGTTAGTTAAGGAAGTAAGGAACCCTTGGAATAGAAAAAAATTAAATCTTTACATCAACTATCTTGTAATGTGTAATCTTTAGCTTAGATATAAGAGGGGTCTTAAGCAATTTGTTCATCAATCATGAGATCTCCTGTAATTTACGAATTAAAAAAGAAAATGGAAAACAAAGTGTTAGAAAACAATTTCCGGAAAGAACAGAAACTTACCCAGATCAAAGACACGCCGGTAGTCCTTGATATAGCCGATTACTTTTTCATCATATTCAAATCCAGGGTTCCACACCAATGATCCATAGCCGAAAACCCAGAACACCATTTTTATCCTTGGGTATTGAAAATCTGCAATAAACCACAAAACCATAAAACATTATTCACCATTGAAATGAAATAACAAGAAGAAGAAACAGAGGTGTCAAACAATCAAAAATACAGAAACCAAAAGCAGCACAAATGCTTACACGAGGTATCTGGATCAAAAGGCGAGAAATCGTGCAGATAGTGATATTTCAAAACAAGAGAGAGAGATGGGAAAATGAAATGGAGCTTATCTCTCTCTCTCTCTCTCTCTCTCTCTCTCTGTAATAGGGTTTGAGCAAGGAGGACAAAGGAAGAAGGGGGATTTGGTAAATATTTATAGCCGAACATGGAAAAACGTGTTCTTGGGAGGTTTTGGATGGTTGGATTTTTGTAAAATGCATTTATGTATGCATGTAGACAACCTGTATGTTTACATCAATCCTTTCATTCATCAAATCTTTTCTTCCTTTTTCCCTGCCATATTGGAAATTTTCTAAGTGCTTGTTTTAACTTCTTTAACACATTTCTTTATAATTTTTCCTATTACTGATTTAATTACTGATTTGATAATTATTCATTTATAACCATAAATTTCAAATTTCTATTAAATCTACACCACTTATTTCACAAACTTATAATTTCTCTTTATAAGTTATAAAGATAAAGAGAATCAAACAATCACTAACACTTTTTTGAGGTGTAATTGTGGTACATTCTGTTCTACGTAAGTGAGTTACGTGAATTTGATATGATATCACCTCTAGAAAATATCATAATCGGATTGTAGATTATGATAATCTAATTTTATACTTTCTAGGTATCGTTCTGAATTTATTTCAAATTAACATCTGATTGGACATGTTCGGGAAATAGCAAATAATAGCTAGTTGGATTTCATAGAGGTTTGTTTTAACATTTGTATATGACATGATACCAAGATATTTTTATACATTAACTACTTTAATAATTGAATTTTTCGAACCCCTATTGGATTAAGGAGTAAAAATCACACTAAAGCCATGATCGTCTCTTAGAAAAAAAAAAATTGAATTTTGATTCTTATTCCACTATGCTTAAGAGTTAATTTTACAACAATACGAAATTAAGATTTATAATTTTATATTCGTATTCAAATTGTAAACCCGTCTCAGATGGCTTATGGGACTAGTTTTGTTAATAATAATAATAATAATAATAATAATAATAGAAATTGTAGATTGAAATTCAAAGAGACGTCGATGTTGTGGCCTCCTTATAAACTATTGACCAAAATAGTTAGAGTGGTCTATAATTTTATATTAATTAGTATTTTCATACACATTTTAAACCATATATATCTTCAACGACGAGAGAAAAATATTATCATTGTCCATGGTCCACAAATTGATGCTTGATTACAGTGTATTAAACAACAAAGTACAGATGCTTACAATCTAATAAACCAAACAGTTCTTTACATCTCAATACCACCACATGTCATATTGCATCAAGATGCATACTATTAGTCTTGTTATCATAGAACACGGTAGAATAAAATCAAATTTTGTTCTTATCAAGAGTAAGTCAAAAGGGAGAAAAAAACCCATAAATCCAAACCAAGATGACTCTTGTGTCGTGAAATGAAAATCCAAACAACGACGAAACTAGTGTCACAAAATAAAAACTAAAATATAATAAAATTAGTCCTGATCTCCCCGTTATATGTCTGACAAGAGATAATTTTCGATTATTTAGTAAGCATTAAGTAAAGATTAATTATATATGAAGTTGTCATGCTCGGGGGCGGAGCCAGCCGTCGATATCGGAGTATATGCTGAAAATGTAGATTAATATTGATTTGTATATTAAATTTTTTTTAAAATTATCTTATAATCAACAATTATTTTTTTGTCAAAATAAAGTGGGCTCATGTAAAGCTTGGCACCTCCACCGACGCCCCTGATCGTGCTCATACATTATGAGTTGCGGCATGAAATCCGCGTGCAATAAAATGGACGACTCGACTGCACAATTCTGCAAAGGACAACAAATTGCTTTGTTCCAATTCCAGCTGCCAACGGCCATTAATTTCAAAAAATATATATTTATATATATTTTTTGTTATTTAGCAATATTTATTTTATTTTTTATAGATCGGAAGAGCGTCTCGGATTTTTGACTTTTTGTCCTAACCCAAATAAATAAAATAATAAGTGCACCTTTCCGTGTTGTTTAGGGTTGAATATTGGACGTTTTTCCACGTCTTCTTTTGGGGCAATACAGTATTTTCCTTACAGCTTCGTATGTCCAGTCTTAACTTTAGTCAACCGATCTTTTCCGACCTTTACAAAAATGCTACTACTTGGTTAGGGTTGGACTGTCTTCGTGTCACAGTTTACAAGGTAGTGCTTGTTTATTTTGTTTATTATTATTATTCTATTATGTTAAATTAAATTCATTGATTATTATTTTTCTACGGTATAAACTTCTTAAAAACATATTTTTTCATAAAAGGAATTATTTTTAACATGGCTTGCAAACTTTTCTCAACCTTTTTAAATGCACAATCATGAAGAAAAAAATTTCTTGACAGACTCTAAACTATCAACTAATATATTACACTGTTAAATTCTTGTCAATTTCTAGACATAATGTAATATACAAATGTATGATATTTATTGAGATATAATGTAAGAATCTAAGATAATATTGTATGAGACAAACTCAGATAAATATGCTAGAAGTACTCTAAAACTGCTTGTAGCTAGCGAGAGCCAAGCGTATGATGATTATATATTGTCAGACGTGTTAAAGTGATCATCACTCATTAACTTAAGGAAGGGTTTGTGAACAAGTTGCCTAGTCGAAATCAAAGGTGTAGGCATCGACCATGACATGTATGGAAGTCGATGTTAGAAATGAGCACAAACATTATGGAACCATTTATAGTTACATAAAGTGCATAATTAAGTCAGTGTTTGTTGTTATGCTAGTAAGTTTTGTGGCTTCAAATGAAAATTTTAAAATAGGGCCGTTTCTGTAATGAGGTAAATGAGTCAATCACCTTAGGAAATGGTCCATTTTAATTTCTTATCCTTACATAATCACTTATATACAAACACACATTGTGATGTTATAAATTATAATTGTGAAATGATATAGTTTTCTCATAGTAAAGATTAGCACTACAAATTAACTAATTTGACTAGTCTAGACTCTTTTCTTGAATCTCGTCTCAAGTCTCACGAAACACAGAACCAGATCTGTTTCAAAATATGCAAAGTGGATGCACTCATGGATAAGAAGACTTCAATACATGCCTTTGAACTAATATTGAATACAAAAGTTTAGTAAATTTTTCAGATTTCAACATAGTACTACTATACTATTTATCTTAAGAATCCGTCAAATCTTTGAAGGTTATATATATATATATTTATATACATATATATTCTTTTTCAAGACCTTTCCCGTTATTTTCTTCAATCTAACCGTAATATTTGCATCCCATTATGCACATTGTCACCCATACATGATACATATGTCAAACCATGAAATTATTAAGCAATGGTCTCTAAGGTTGTCTAGGTTCATTGCATCTAGACAACAAATCTTTTTCCCTGCAGTTGAACAGTACAGTACAACTTGGGACCGGCATTTTTTTTTTTTTTTGAAACAATCTTGGGACCGGCATTTATGAGGTAAACCGCTCCACAAAATTGACCTGAAAAATGGACTTCCAAATTCCAAAAAATTCGGTTTAGATGCATTGAACCTAGACATAATATGACATTGCAATGGTAAACTTTAAGATTAAGACCTCTAATTATCCAATTCATGCTTTTTATTGGCCAAATATTTTGTGGGTTTTCTTTCTTGGTTCCTTTTCTTTTTTGTTTCTTTCACTTTATTACTATCTAAATGATTTTAAACCAGTTGGGAGATTCGTGATTCCTAGTTTTTGGTTAAAGTGTTGTTGAAATCTTCAAAGGAAAAAATATCAACTTTATTGTTGCCCAAGCCAAAGGCTAGCACCTTTGCTTGAGTTGCAAGTTAAGTGGCAAGGATGGCGTGACATGCAAAACAGAAAATGGATGACGTTGAGAGATTGCATATCAAGATTGATGATCATGTCTTGTACGCTTTTGGCCCTCACTCACTCAATCACTCGAACGTGATGATTGCAGTCATTTCCCGAAAAGGGAGAGATGCGATGAATCGTCATGGGATCATTTATTATTACCAGTTATAGCATGCGGCTTGAAATTGATTCTACAATACTTGAGTTTGTTTGATTTTTATTATTCTCTCAAATTATAATTTTACCTATTATTGATTTGGTAACTGCTTAACTACAATTACATATTTTAAATTTTTTTATATTTCCAATCCACATTCTACACATCTCCTCATTATAAATTTCCTAAATAATGAGAATCCAACAAGCTCTTAATATGTGAAAGTAACGCCAATCTTTTCCTTAGGGAATAATGCCCCCAAATTGATTGTTACGCCGTCCATTGAGTTGGACTTCATTGAATGTCATAGGCTCTAATGTTCTATGACTTTGAGTCACATTACTGATGATTTATCAATTCAATTATATCCACTTATATGTTATATATTACAATAATACCTAAACTAGACTCACAAAAATAGTGATATCATTTGAATCTTAATAATCATTGTTACAAAGTGAAGTTTATTGGTACATTAATTATATATAATCCAATTATTAGTATGTAACTTAACTCCCATATAATGTAGAATAATTCAAAAGGTGCTCGACATTCTTTATATTTTCTACAATGTAGATAAAAAAATGACTTAACACAATATTAGGGATGCTTTCTTCTTCCTCAACTTTGTTTAAAAAGCAAGATCTTTGTTCCATTGACCTTGTAATTCCAAATTATTTCCACCATGGTATATTTGATACTAATAAAACTAATATCACTATAATTCTTCAAAGAAAAAAAAATCGATGATGTTGAGTATCAAGCTACATATAAAATTTTTCTGTTAATTATTATTTTGTTGGTTTAAAATTAATACTTGCATAAATAATAATTGATTTATAAAAAAATGCTTTAATTATAATTATGTAATTATTAATTTATAAAAATGCTTTAATTATAATTATGTTATGAAATGAAATTAAAGAAAACTAAAGACAATAATAAGGAATATGGTGGAAGAAAAGAAAAGAGGTTAGAGAGGAAATTTTCACTTCTTTTGGTTGTTTTATATGATAAATAAATGAAGCATACAAGCGTCTCTATTTATAAATGAACAGCGTGGCAAAATGGTCATATATAAAATACAAGTTCATAATTAAAATATACAATCTTGATAATGAACTTGGAAGTTGTAGATCTTGATCAAGTCCCTTGGTCCCCCATTTGCATCTATTAGATAAATCACTTGTCTTGATAATCATTTGCCTAATAGATAATACACTTGCATAATCAATTTATAATACTTGCATGGTAGATAATCCACTTGCTTTGTTTGATTGCATTTTGTGTGCTTGTATATTATAATTCACTGAGGCAAATAACATTGCTCAAACGCGCCAGTGGCACTTTTTCACTTGCATCAGGATTTGAATGTAATTCAATACAATATTGTCCTCGTTTTGTTGGTTCTGCAATTTGCCATGACATGAATTAATTGATACCTTTCCCTTAAAAAAAAAATACATTGTGCTAAATAATCATCCACACATATATCAACTTGCTTGAAACAAATTGGTAGATTCATAAAAAATTACAAATAAATAAAAATTTTCACCCTATTTTCACCTCATTATTGAACAAGCTTTCCTACAAGTTTTTCTAAATTCCATGCGGGAATCGAACCCCACAATTCGATTCCGTAACCAGGACCTTGTGAGCATCACCTCATAATATATAAGATGGGGACACACTACAAAATTACTAGCCATTATAAAGCGGAAAAGAGTCCACAAGAGGAGATACAATGAAGTCAATCACATATGTATTCAATATAATGTTACCAAGTGTGTGATCACGAAGAATTCGTCCAGTGACAAACACATTTGGGAAAGGAAAATGAATTATTCCATCCATGCATGGCTCCTAGCTTCTGTTTGATGCAAATGCATTATTTCGCATAGTACGTACGTTTATACTTATATATATGATCCTCATTTTAATAAGGTTTCTAAAAAGCATAAAGCGTCGAGGTCAAGTATTAGGTCTAGGCAAGCTTAAGCACACTAATACGTAATAAAAACGCGATCATTAATTGTGTGATAAAATTCAAGACGTGGCAAAGCGTAAAGTCTTAATTTTTCACAACACAGCATTTTAGTAATTAGAGATCTATTTATTAGCAAATTTATTTATTATTTAGTATTTTGATATTAATTACTCCCTCCGCCCTGTAACACATTCGTAATGGGAGTCGGTTCCTTCCCATATCCCCCAAATTAGAAAGCATTTCAACCCTATTAATTGGCTTCAGAAAAGCCATAAAGCTCTCTCTCTCTCCTCTCCAATCTTTCGTTCTTTTCCTCTCTCAAACCCAGCGGACTAGGTTAATTCCTTGAATCTTTCATCATTTTTTTTTCTTCTCCAATATGTAAGGCCATGTTTCCATCAACACTACTTCCCATCAAATAACACAATTTGACAGATCAGCATACTTTATTAGCCACTTATCATTGGTGGTTCTAATCCACCGCAAGACTTCCAAGCCATCATCATCGGCCGCCGGGAGCCGGTGTTCCGGCGCAAGATGATAGTGGGAGGACACAATTACGGCCAGTATTTTCAGTAGCCACTGCTGTATTGCCTACGACAAATCTGCCCTCGTAGTAGTAGACTATGACGGGAAGTGTTGGGACCGAGTCGGAGTCGAGTACTTGACGAGATAGGAATATGCGGACTGAAATGTGGGTGGATTCATTGACAGTGATATCTTTTGTTAAGACCAAAGTGAACTAGTTGAATCGGAACAAGGAGAAGTGTAGGTGGTCCTTTGAAGTAGTTCTCTTTTGTATTTAAATGAATAGGAAGAATATTATGTTGACAGTGATATTTTTGTTTGTCATATTGTTATGTTGTATATGATTTAACGTGTGGTTCACGAGCCGCTCCAGCGACAGTGTGTTGTAGCTAGTGGGTGGTTTCCGGCAATAGCTTGAAAAAGTGGCAGATTGTTTTCAAATTTGAATTTTAAATTTTGAATTTTAATTTTGAATCTTGAATTTGAATTTTGGATCCAGTGGTTTACAATTACATTGGGGCGGATCTAAAGGAGAATGAAGGAAAAAAATTAAATAAAATGGACAATAGGCAACGGTTGTAGAGTTACAACCGACGCCTAAAGTTAACAATTGGCATCGGTTGTAACTGTACAACTGACGCCTATTGTCCAGTCTATTTATTTATTTATTTTTTTAAAATTGATTTTAGGCGTCGGTTTTTCTGAAACAACCGACGCCTATTGAAACGTTTAGGCGTCGCCTAACAACCGACGCGTATACATCTCCAATGCGCATCGCAGCCATACGCGTCTTCGTCAAAACTGAAGCATATTCATTAATACAATCGACGCATATTGTGCTTTTTTGTAGTAGTGTATTTTACTTTTACTTAATTTTTAAATTTTCTTGTATACCCCTGTTTAATATACGTTGATATCAACATATAAGAACTACTAATAAAGTTGAATAACAATTAAATAAATGAGTATATTAGGAAAAATGTTCATAACTTTTCCAAGAACATTAATTGGATTTTCTTAATCTATATATGTGAAAACTGATATGACCTTATCTTCATGGGAAGGAAAGATAATTATTTTGTTTGAAGAGTGATGACACATGTACATATGAATGAACAAATACGTTTATAGATATAGAATAAAATTATAATTTTATCTATGTATTCTTTTCTTTCTTTTATTGCACAACATGTGCTGAAATTATAATTTCACACTTTTTCTATAAACACGTCAGTACATTTATCTATACAAATAGTTTAATCATTATTTGAATTAGCTAGCAAAAGTAGTTAGGATAAATTGTAATGTACATAAGTTGGCTATTTATGTGGATAAAGTGGCAATATCTAAACATCATATCTACCAGCTTTTCTAAAGAAAACAGATCTGGTTCCTAACTTGGAACCAGATAAGCTTAGGTGGTGCTGACTGGACATATCCAGGGCCCGCCACCTCCAATTAACCAAAAAAATACCAAATTTGGTTCTTTCAAACGCGTCTTGTCTCTCCAGTCTTCCCCGACACCAGCGATTTTTGTACAGTGACCCTCTCTTCCTTTCAAAATTCGATCCTCGCCCAAATACCGGCGGTCGGATAAATCGTCTCCAATAAAAACCCCAATACTTCACGCGAGACACGAATGTCTACTGCCTCGAACCACATCTGTGCTGATGCAGCTCATTTTGCTTCGCCACACGAACGCCCAAGAACCGGAGATGGAGAACTCAGTCATTATTTTCTCAACCCAGCTTTTGATACTCGAACCCAAAATCCCTAAAAAAATTGCCAAGAGATTTGTTGGGTTTTTGTTTAGTTGAGGTGAATTTCTTTGTATTTCTGCATCTGGGTTGTGTTTACATCCTGTTTAGGTTGTTATTTCAGTTTTTCAGAGTTGGAAAAATATGGCCAAGAAAGATGATCTGTGAGAGTAGAAACCATAATAAATTTTGATGAAGAGGGTTTTGATGGCGGTGGTGAAGGGTTTTATTTTAGCCGTCGGCGTTCTTCGGTGGTCGTCAATGGGCTTGTCCGGCGAGTGCTCCGGCTCGGTCGAATTGTTGGGTTGGGTGGGGTGGGGTGATCAAATTGTTCCGAGCTCAGGAGAAAGAAACTGATCTGAGAAATGGGTTTAGAGGTTGGGATAATTGGTGGGACCAAAAGACACTTCAAATGAGGAAAATTGAATTTTTTTTCTTAATTGGTATAACCAAAAGACTCTATGTGGTGCTATTCAGCACCACATCAGCATATTTGGTTCCTGAGAAGGAACCATATCAGTTTTCCTAAAAAAAATTCTCATACGGTTCTTCTATAGAGTTCATTAGACACCAGATTATATAGTAGGATCTCATTGAACACACTGGGGGTGTCCTCCAGTGTGTCCAATGAAATTCTTTCACATAATCTATTAAATATCATACATGTTGTCCAATGAACTCTATAGAAAATTTCCTAATACTATTGTAACATGTAAGAGTATCTCTAAGAGACTTTTTAAACACAATATATTCTCTATTTTAGAGAGCAAATGCTTAAAAACAAGCCCCAAGAAACTCTTTAAATTAACTTTGCAAAATAGAGAACGAGATTTGGCTATCCAAATTTGGAGAGTCAAATTCACTCTCTATACTTTACTGACTCCAACTTTCAATAATTATTTATTGGTTTGACAAAAGGACAATTGATTCTAATGGCTATTAATATCTAAAAATATAAATACTCCATCCGTTCTATAAAAATATTTCATTTATAAAGTTTACACAGATTAAGAAAAAGTGAATAATGTACCTAGAAAAGTAAAACTAACCCACAGACTTCCTATTGAAAAGTTGATTAGTTCACACACAACTAAGTTTACCATATTGTTAGTGTGGTTAATTTTAAAAACATTAAGTAGGGGTATGATAGGAAAAAGAAAATTTTAATACACCTCTAAAAAAGAAAAGGAAATATAATTTGAGATATACAAAAAAGGAAAATGAGAATATCTTTTTAGGACGGTGAGAGTATTAATCTATAATGAAGAAATGTAATAAATGTTTCTTGTAGATAGTAAAATAAAGATGGACATAGAAATAATTTGCTAGAGAAGGGCCAATTTTTTTACTGTTTAAATTTAAATGCATTCTTAAAAAAAAGAACATGCTCATTTTAGGTAGAGAGAATGTTAGAGGCACTTGATGGCAATGATGATGCCTTAGATCAAGCCTTGGCTTATTTGGAGGCATTTGACATAATCAAGAAGTGATTGAGGCTCTTTAATTTAGGTTGTTTCTTGATTCTTTTAGTTCTCTATTATTGTGTCTTTAATTGTTTCTTGATTTGAGTTTTCTACTATTTTTAACTTATGCTTTGAATTGCTTTGTATGTGGGATTATTTAAATTGGGAGGAGGCCTTGAAGGAGAGGTGGTGATTTGGAAATAAAACTACTTACATATTTTGAGAATTTTCTAGTCTTTTGATACAATTTCGGATATTCCTTTGAGAATCAACGAATTTGTATTCTCTTGAATTCATTCTTGCATTACGTCCTGCATCATATTGGTATCAGAGACGGGTTTACATCCTGAACAATGCCTCCGAGACGTCAAACGGGTGTGAATGATGCACAGGCAGATGAAAATCGGCGTGTGATGGAAGCAAATCAGTTTCGTCAACAGCTTGACACTTCGACAGTGGATATGGCAGCCATGCGTACGCGACAAGATGAACTCTTTGAAGCTTTCTTGGGTCGCCAGCCTAGAGAAGGTGTCGCTGCTGGAAGAATGCCGCGGCAGCAACCTTTTGCATGCGAGGAACATCCGCAGCGACAACATCACGGATTGGCTGCAACGACCCCTTCTATTGGGTCAACTTCTGATGATGAAGAAGCCACAATGGATAACCCATTTGCACCATTGGATGCTGATTGGCGTGGTGCTCGCAGGTTTGGAGGGACTGAAAAGCGTTGGGATGGTGGATTCAAAATTGACTTGCCGGAATTTCACGGTGGATTAGATCCTGAAAATTTCTTAGATTGGGTGGCTACCATTGAAAAAATCTTGGAGTTCAAAGAAGTACCAGAAGACAGAAAAGTGCCTCTTGTTGCCACTTGTTTTCGTGGTCGAGCCGCTGCATAGTGGCAGCAATTGAAAACCAATCGAGCGCGATAAGGTCGTTCTAAGATTACATCATGGGCTAAATTACGAAAGCACTTGAGGGAGGCCTTTCTTCTATTCAATTACTCTCGTGTTCTATACCAAAAATTTCAGAATCTAAGACAAGTGGCTCGATCAATTGATAAGTACACTGAGGAGTTTTTCCAGCTTTTGGCTCAAACCGATGTTGTGGATAATAACGACCAGCTGGTTTCCCGGTATATTGGCGGACTTCGTGTTAATTATCAAAACGTTCTAAACCTCTTCTCTCAGTCTACAGTAACTGAGGCACATCAGCGAGCTTTATTGATTGAAAAATAGCTTGCACGCCGTGGTTTTGGAGTTCCAAACACATTAAGTTCATCCATAGCAGGTCGGGGGAATCTCTCTTCTACTGGAGGTGTTTCAAGATCGGAAG
>CAVNYN010272229.1:0-45391 GCA_963692815.1 Nyctanthes arbor-tristis | reverse complement strand
CTCATACCTTGATAAGACTTGGGAACATTGCTTAAAAACAAAGTGGTTTGAGTAACTTCAAATGGAAGTTGATTTTCTTCAATTGCCAATTGATTTATGGGAATCTATGCAATAGTATCAATGAAATAACGGTTGCTTTCTGATAAATTGTGTCAAAGTCTGGTTGAAACAATCCCTTGTATTTCGTCGCTATAGGAGATCCAGCTGATTCGTAAAAACACTACATGAAACTGGAAAAATGTGACTCACTTGTGAATTTGTTCACTATTGTCATTAATTAACGAATGAAAAAACAAATTTGAATCTGTTATACTAGGAACTCAGCTTTAGACAAAACCTGAAATCTTAATCAATTAAAACCGAGGGGCATATGATCTAGCATAGCTCAAAGGACTTGATGCCAGATAATTTTTGGCAAATTTATAAATATCACGAATGCAAAGGTTTTTGTATCAACATTTTCAAACTGTTGAGGGAACGTATTCTTAAATAACCTAAATGTTGGATTACCAAGGAACTTTTGATGAAAATTTTATCTTTTGGAAGGGTAAAAAAGTGGGAGCTGTCCAATATGACCACTAGTTGACTCGAGAAAATAGAGCCCGTCCTTGTCTATAGCATGCCCAATCAGCATTCCTTTAATCCGATTGTGAAATACACAATTAGGAAGGAAATTTTTGCTAAAAATCAAGTCTTTGGTTGTTTGATGAATAGACAAGTGATTAATCGATAATTGGGAATGTGTAACATGTTCTTTTAATAAAGAAGAGAAGGGGTTAGATTTGAATCCCTTGCCATGCAATACTTGCTGGAGAATCCCGAACAACTTGAATTTTCTTTGCCCATGATTATGTGAAACCAATCTGTGTGAGGCCTTAGGACTGACTTCTGTGGTCAGTTGCACTTGAATAATAATCTAAGAAGTAGAAGAGGGCATTGGAGGAACTATGAGCACAGAAAAGGAGATACTTAACAGTTCGGTTAAGTATGTCCTCAATGGTACTGGCAAGGTTTCTACTTTCTCAACTATTTTCCTTTTTAAGTGCACCCACGTCTTTGACTTTGAGATTTAAGTTCTCATTAGGCACACGTCATATTGATTGGTTTTGTTAGGCTTCTCTCTGGAAGTTAAAATTCTTTGTGTATTCTGAGGTGATGTAGTTCTAACAGCTGAAAGGAGTTCATCCGTGAAAGCAGTATTTAATTTCTTAAAATTTTTGCCTAGCAGTAAACTCTATTCTACCTCGTGGAAGAATGAGATAATTTCTGCTGTCAGAAATGGGTAATTGGTACATTGTTATACAATTTGAATATCATCATCATGCAAAACTTTAATATTCAAGAGGGATTGATTCTCGTATCAATTGCTTCAACTAATGGATTAACCACCTAAAAAGGAAACTACAAGATTTTGATTTATTTATAATTATAAACTTATTTCCTAACAAATATAAAATCACTGACCTTCCAAAGAATGCAAAGGATGCCTGATAAAAACTGAAAAAGGAATTAACCTATTGATTTTAGTATTACCATTTTACTGCTTCGCAAGACTAGTATGACATCCTTTTAAAATCTTACAACTGTCCATAAGATATTACTCTCTCTATCTCATGTAGAAATGTATAAATCCACATAATACTTGAAAATGCATACACTTGGTCATTAGCAAGAACACTATTGACTCCATCAGATAAGCGCGAAAGACTTTGGAGCCACTAACTTTTAGTTCATCATTTAGAATGCTAGATTGCTTTACATAAGCGTGAAAGACTTTGGAGCCACTAACTGTAATCAAATTTAAGGACATTAAGGTTTACGGGTCTCTAAAATCTCCTTTAAAGCATATACACGAAGATAAACACAGAGCAAATTACGCTTCATGACGCTTATTTTTTATATTATGAATGCCCTTTTGTTTTTGGTTATGGCTGACATTTGATCTGATCATTCTGTAGCTTGAAAATATTGTGAGGCTTTTGTTGGAGCTTGAACCTGAATCAGATCCCGTATGGCACTATCTCACTATACAGGTGAGACCTTTGTACTCTGCTTTGTAACCGTTTGGAAGAAATTGTGACAATAGAAGTGTTGTGACATTGTTGATTCTGGTCAAGTTTCTAATATTGGTGATTTGTCAAGCATTTCTCTTTTTCCTTAGAACTCCTTAGAACTCATGTTTATTTTTTTATTTTATTTAGTTCTTTTTGGCTAAAACTGATCTTCATATTATATTGCTAGTGCAGTGTTTATAGTTACTTGTGCTTATCGTTGCTACTTAGTTTGTTATCCAATAACTGCCTATTGGTTTTTAGTGGATAATCATTTTGTTGAATTCTTGATTCTCTTTCACAGAACCAAAGAATAAGAGGCTTGCTTGAAAAATGTACTTTAGATCATGAAACAGAACTGGAGAACTTTCAAAATGAAATACGGGAAAAGGCAATATATGATGCAAAGTGGAGGCAGATTCAGCAAGAAACAAATCAATCTGTATGTATGCTTGTCGAATTTATTTAATTTGGTTGGGCTTCTAATCAATAATCTGGTATTTGTTTCATGTATAACCAACAGTCAGATTTGGATTACTCTTTTACTCCTGGAAACTCACATCTATCTGGAGATTCACATCCAGAAAGAAGGACTAGTGAAACAGTTGATACTCTAAGAGGAAGATACATTCGCCGGTTAACTGCTGTTCTAGTCCACCACATACCAGCCTTCTGGAAAGTCGCACTTGCTGTTTCTAGTGGAAAATTTGCAAAGGTAATCTATTCTGATAGCAGAGCTAAGTAATATATGTTTCCTCTCTTGCCACGAGCTGGATTAACCCCGTGATGAATAAATTGTCATCCAAAATACTTTGATTATATTACTCATTGTGCATGTTGTCTCGTTTATTTTTGTTCATCTTTATTTTATTTCATCCATGAATGAGATAGCAAGAAGGATCTTGTTATTCCAAATTAGTTCATTGCTGTCTCATGTGATTTTCTGGGATTATAGTCTCCAACCTTGGTTATATAGTTTTTGTATAAAACCTAGAAAGCATAAAGCCCTAATGTTCTTGTTCATATACAAGTGAAATATGTGATGCCTTGTAGATCGGAAGAATAGGTGATAACACATACTTCGAATTATTCTTTTTGAGACTGAGAAGAAAATATGAAATAAGCTTGTGGTAGAGAACTGAGTCACGAAGGACACAACAGTTAGATGGTACATTGCAAGTTTATACAGAAGCTTGAATTTTGATGACACTTTCTAAAGGTATTGATGCAGAAGTGCTGAGAAATTGATCATCGTACATACTATAAGCAGGCAGCAGAGATTGCATTGAATGTCAAATAAGTGCATCTTAACTCAAAGAATAAATTTGTACATATTGGAAGTTAAATGAACTATATTGCCTATTCTCTAGGATTTCTACATTATATGAAGTTGGTTTCACTTGATCAAATCGTTCTAGGAATTCAGGATAAGCAATAACTTATCTATTGTAACAGAACTGTAGCCTCGTATTTAGGTTCCTTAGTTTTTGAAATCACTTTATGACTAACAGTTTCTACTTTTTTGAAGCATTTTCAAAGATGAATTGTTTTTTTAGCTTGTTTCTCAAGAAGAATAATTTCAAATAAATTTGGTTAAACAAACCACATCCACATATTGTGACTTTAGCTTCAATGCTCCATATGCTGACAACAGCTAATGTGAACCCATGAAGGAATGATTCTTTCGAACTCATTTACAAGTTTTGATCCTCCAAAAAAGATAAAGATTGTGGTTTTGTAAGGAGTTAAATCCCGACCCAATGATAAAGAGCAAAGAACCAAAGGATTACAATAATGATGCCACAAAGAAGTGTGTAATTTCTTTGATGGTTTTAATTGTTCCAAGAACAAGAGATGATGAGATAAAAATCTCAAAATTCTCATATTCAATTCAATTGACCAAAAAGTTGTAATTGTTTTATGATTAATTGCCTTCTATAGGGTAGAAAAAGATCAAATCATTTATGAAATAAAACACTGAACAACGAGGAAACAAGAAAAGAAATAGGGGAATAAATGAAAGAAATAAAGAAATGAATAAACACGTAGATTTTTCCCACCAAATGGGAGTTGTCGCGTATATCTGCAAGGTCATCTCAGGACCTGAAATCAGCATGCGTGGTTTTCTCCTGACACCTGCTTCTCGACACTTGCAATTTGGTCCTCCAGGTTTTTGAGATGTCGGCCTCCATTCTTCTTTCATGCCCTTTTTTAGTATCTTAAATTTTTCTTGGCAGGTCTTGACGCTAACATGATTTTGAATCTTTTCATTAGTATTCACCTTGCCTTGGATAACATTAATAGTAACAATATTTGTATTATTTCAATTATGTCAAATCTGTATTCTTTTATGTCATACTCCTCAGTTTCACTTATGTCAAATCTGTATTCTTCTCTTGTGGCTTCCTATTGTTTATCAAAATACCAATATTTATTTATTTTCAATTAACATTCTTATGCTTTGTGTAATGTTTATACCATCATTCCTTAGTCGTCCCAGGTGTCAGCCGATTTAAATACCAATAACTGTGTGATGAAAGCTACGGAGAAAGCGGGAGATCGGAAGTACTCAGTTCATTCTATTGATGAAGTTATTGGAATGATGCGTGATACTCTATCTGCATATGAATCCAAGGTAAATGCTCTTTCTTGTGGAACTTGATGATGAATCTTGTGAGGTTATGAACTTGGTTTCTATATATACTGAAGTTTATATCTTTGGTGATTGTACTATTGACATATCTTATCTGAGAACCATCGGTACCAATTTAGTTTATGTTGCCTTGTCATGAGTGTTTGATTGAAGATAGGACATTTCATACTTCCATATGCAAATATGGTCTCTTATGTTCTTAGAAGACATTCAACGCAAACAAAGATGTGCAAGAAGTAAGCTGTAATTTGTGGTGAGACTAATATATTCTAGCACACTTGCGCCCTTTCCATCTTTCACTTGTAAAGCACGTGTTGCTATGTAAAGAAAAAAGCGGAAAAAGCTAAGAGAATCGTATATGCCAATGTATGTGGTTTTGCCTCGTGGGACACTAAAAATACTTTTACCTGGTTTCGTAATTTAAAAGTGCATTCAGTTAATTGGGAAATGAATAGAAGTTAATTCAGAATTTTCCAAAACGTGGATGGTCACTTGCTAAAGCAAATGGAATAAGAATCATTTGCCTGGAATAGTTTCAGTTTGACAACCGGCTGGTATGGGATGCTGTAGTTTTATATTTTTAATTTGACTAATAGTTTTGCACCTTGAGAAACGTATTAGAATTTTCCCACGTGTGTTTTGTTGGGTTGCATTTGTTCAAAATAGAATTTGATTGGAATAGAGTTTGGTCAAACCAATGACGTCCACATATCTTGCAGGACCCGACTGTACTATTCAAATTTGTACCGTTCTTTTCTTAAGATCTATTTCTATTTCAAAACAGAAGTAGTTTGCTAACACAGGCCGTATCTGCTGGATGGTTTTGCAAAGTGATTTTCACTTGCTAAACAAAGTCCGTAGGCTAGATTACCTAGATCATTTACTACCTCCTGCAGTTTTCAATGCGAATGTCCAATTTGGCTTATGTTCAACATGCCCTTTTAACTAACTATTTCTAGCAAATGAACTAATTTCATTGAATCATTTAGAAAGTCTATTGTTAGATAAAACATAATGCATAAAAGAGATTCATGTAAATGTAACGGCCTGAGTTGTAAGTTCCCAAAACATCACTTAACATTGTTTACTTTTTCAAGAAGTAATGAAATAAGTGGTGCAGAAAATACCAAGTTCACTTTAAAGATTTTTCTTTTAATACAAGTAAATCACTTAAACAACTGTTGAAGTTCTAAATAACATAATACATGAGTTTTGAATAAACTTGAAACAAGAATCAACTTAATCAGTCTTATAATCCTTTAACAGAACATAAACGTTAAATGTAAAATCTAGGTTCTTCTAAAAATTAAATTTTATTGTTTAGGGAAATCAAATGGGCCGCATTTGGACAATACATGCTAACTTAATTGGGCTCAAACAAAATAATTGGGATTGAAATTTAAAAAATGGGCCTTTATATGGATAAAAAAATACGACTTAAACTTTTAAGTCTATTCGAATTGATTGGGAAATTTTTAATTAATATACTTGACGTAAAGTTAAAACTAGACAATTGCTTGAACATGACCAACTAGACAACTTGTTAGATGGTTAAAGGAAAAGTTCAAAGCGCCACGTTTCAACTTTGCAAAACTTTCCAGATGGATTATGCTTCTAGCATGAAATTTCCAGTTGCTACCGTAATATATTTTTACTACTAAGTCTGAGTTTACTGTTGAATTTACTTAACTACTAAATATGACATGAATTTTCTATTCCACCCCATGGAATATGTGGGTCTATTTTACCATGTCGCATTTTGAGATTGTGTATGAAAATGTACTGTTGATTCAAGGGGCATTCGCCCAAACTCGGCAACATCACCAATAATGTACTTCTGATTCAGGGTTTATTTGAGCATTTTCTAACTTGGCTTTACTTTTTGTTCATTAACAATTCTATGATGGCTTATCTTCTGCCACTAATTTGTAGGATGAAATTCCATCTTAATGAAATTTAAATTCTGGTACAGGTCCAGAACACATTTAGCGATCTTGAAGAGTCGAATATTCTGAGTTCATACATGAGTACTGCCATTAAGGAGATATCTAGAGCTCGCAAAGCTTTTGAAGCAAAAGAATCTGCACCTACTATTGCTTGTATGTTTGTTTTTTAATTTTTTTTCTTGAGCTTATTGTCTTTGACATGGGTGTAAGTATATTCTTTTGTATGTATTTGACAGTCACTGTTATGTGCACGCTTGAGTTGGAGATCACAAAAATTTACATAATAAGGCTTTGTTCATGGATGCGGACTTCAACAGAAGAGATAACAAAAGATGAATCGTGGATCCCAGTCTCTATTTTGGAAAGGAATAAATCTCCATACACCATCTCTTCCTTACCATTGGCATTCCGTGCAATTTTGATCTCAACAATGGATCAGATCAACTTGTGAGTTTCAATTTGACATATTATGTTGATGAAATCTATTTCATGTGCTACTGATGTAAAAGGGCCAGTTTGGGCTTCATATTTTCCATATTAAACCTGAAAGTTTCTTAGTTACAAACTTCTAGATGAACTTAACCTTTTGTATTACCTGCAAAAGATTTTCTTTAGTGATGGCAATGGCCAGAAGGCCAGCAAGAGTTGAACTTGGCAGAGACAGCTTGCTTTCTGTAGCATCTGTAGTTGCAAAATTGCTTCCTTCTCAAGTTCTTTATTATATGTTTTAAGAAAAAGGTTTGGCCCCCCTTGGTGCATTGTGGGCCTGAGGTCAACTTTCAGTGGACAAGAACTTGCAGCTTGGCTTGTCTACTGAACCGGTTGGGTGAGCTAATGTTATGAAGAGAAACATGGACTTAAAATCTATAGCATAATGCAATTACGAATTGCACCAAGGGGTCTCTGTTATGTTGCTTAGTGGGGTAAGGGTGGTAAGCAGAGGTTGGCTTGAGGGTGAGATGTATGTCTAAATCATGCTTTATCTTTCATGATGTCAAATGGTTCAGATTATGCATTCAATGATTGTTTTCCAAAGGGTAGTCTTGGACTCCTCCGGGACTGGGTGATGATTTTCATAAAGAAACTTACTACTTCCAAACAAAAATTATTTCTTTGCGACACAGCTTTATAAAGAGACTTCGTGTGCAACTGAAAGCCGTGTCTATATTTTCTTACCCAAGGTAATGTTGTTGCCTATATGTATTAGTCTGCACTCAGCGGCAAACTTATGTAGAACTGTCGGTGAAGTCTAGTCAGCCTTCACATTAATTTCAGTAACAAACTAATCTACTTTGGTATGATATTGTCTGCTTTGGGCCTAGCCAGCAAGGTTTTGTTCTTGGATTTACACCCAAAAGTCTCGTACCAATTGGAGTGGGTCTCTTAGCTTATAATTTGGTCTCTGTTCCTTTACCCAAATGATGTGGGATTAAGGCTATCATGATCACCCCGCCTTAAGGGGCTCATTGACCACACTTCTGATTAGGTCCAGCTCTGATACCATTTGTAATGACTCAATCCGCTTTGGCACGATATTATCTGCCTTATGCTAAAGTGGATTGAGTCATTGTAAATGGTATTAGAACTATAGTCCAATAGGAAGTATGGCCAACGAGGACGTTGGGCCCCTTGAGATGGGGATGGCCAACGAGGACGTTGGGCCCCTCGAGATGGGGTGGTTGTGATAGCCTTAATGCTACATCTCTTGGGCAAAGAAAAGGATACCAATAAAGTTAAGTGATCTACTCCAACTCGTATAAGGCTTTTTGGATATAAATGCAAGAACAAAACTGTGCAGGGTAGGCCTAAAATGGAGAATAGAATGTCAAAGTGAAAGTGATCGTTACAAATTTTGGGAAAACTGCATTAATGCCCTTTTTAACCTCTCTCTCTCTCTCTCTCTTAAAAAATAGAATGAGTAGAAATGAATGATTGATTTTACCAATTTTTGTTTTGAACTGGAAATAAAAAGTTGACATGGGCCCAATTTTAATTTTAATTCTAGTCGAAACAAGTTGCCAAGTCTCCCACTTAAGTTGATCCATTGATGCATTTAACTTGGAGAGTAATTTAGAATGGCCTACTACTTGAAATCATCAAAATTTTATTTCAACTCCCAAGTAAAAAAGCCCTGATATCTATCAGCTTATCCTTATCTCGATTATATTGTCCTTAACAAGGGATTTACCTATGTAGCCTTTTCTGCAATAGACTTTATATTTATACCAAATTCATGTCACCTGAGAGAGCTCTGCAGCCAACATATGAGAGTCATTTATCTTTGCCTACACAATATAGGCCTAACGCAGCCTAGAGAATTGGAATAGTGGAGGTGTATCTATGGCCTGACCAATGGATGAAAATGGTAGTCATTGGACACTTTTAATCTGCTGATAGCACGAACCTTGATAATAAGGTGAAGAACTTCCAGAAGGAAGGTACTTGGAATGAGGAAATTTTGAGGAAGATGACACCTGGCTATTTGGTTTATTACATTCTGTAGATTCCTATAAAGCAGGATAGAGATCATGTCTACTGGCTTGCTGAATCTTCATGTCTTGAACGAACTAAATAGCGTAGGACTATCCAAAAATCATATAACTATATCGGGACTAAGCTTCTCCCACCCAAAATTGCTGTATTCAATTGGAAATTGTGGTATATATGGATTCCAGTAGATGAAACAGTTAAATCCAAACTGAAATGCAGTTTTTCACCAAATGTCAATGTTTTTAGCATGAGGCTGACGCATGTGTGTATTAATGGGAACATTGGTGTCGTAGTATGGATAGCAAGGAGTCTGCAGATTCATCCTTAGATAGTGTTTTATCACTCGTGCCTTAATTTCAAAAATGGTGAGTCTTTGGAGGTTCATATTCCTTTTCTTATATATTTTTGTTCTTGTGGTCTAAGTATGATAATTCTAGGAAAATACTATTTGTAGATAATTATTATTGAGGTAATTTTTTACAAAATGTGGTGAATTCACCATCTTACCCCCATGTGTTGTGTAATCGGGGAAAAATAATTTAAGGATAAGACGGTGAATTTACCTTATTTTGTAAAAGATTGTCTGACCGATTACCAACAAATAGCGGGACTCATAATTCTAATATGTCAGCTTGAAGAGTCATTAAAGCTACTGAGGGGATGATCAGTCTAACGGGGACGACAAAACTAAATACAAAGATGAGATTGTTATATGGCATAAGCCTGAGCGGGGCTGGATGAAGCTTAACACAGATGGTAGTGTCAGGGATCTTAAAAGTATAAGGGACCCTAAGAGATCACAGCATGGGGTGCTGTTAGGGACCATGAAGGCAAGTTGTTAGTCACATTTGTGAAAAATTGGAGGCTGATAATATTGTTGACGCTGAATTCCATGCAATACTCACTGGATTAAGACTATGCAAAAAGAAGGATTTTGAGAGAGTGGAAACTGACTCCAAGACTGCTATTAGTTTTATCTAAGATAAGCGTAAAGGTTCATAATACAGCATATTCTTGTTGAGATGAGGCAATTATCGATTTGGGATTAGCATTAATCACACGTGGAGGGGAATAAGTTGCCGGATTGGTTTGCTAATATAGGTCATGAGGAAAAGGGCCTGAAAATTTTCCTACCAAATGATTTTCAAGGTGAAGTGAACGGTATCATCAAAATGGAACAGGAGGGCATACCTAATATTCTCAGGAGGCAAAGTCTAGATGAAGAGTGTTAATGATTCTACAGGGCCATTACAGGATTGGAGTAATAGTTTTTTTGAAGTTCATGATAGGATAAGTAGTGACTTGTTAAATCATGTTAAGTTCATATAATTTCTTGTAATGCATGTCATTTTTGTTTGTGTATTTCATTTTGGGAGCTAAGGCTGATTACATCATCCTCCTTTTTTTTGTACCTTTTCTTTCGATATATAAAATTATATCTCACGATCTGATTTTGGAGCTGAGATACCACCCCATTCACCCACCCCAACAAGGAAATAATAAAAGAATTTTAACAAAATCAAAAATAAAAAATTGGAGTTATTATTCTTCACCTTATTAAGCAGAGTATTGGGTTTGATTCCCCAACTTACTTTTTCTTTCAGGATGATCCAGTCGATAAGAAGTGAATCAAAAAATTCGGAAGAAATTTTTGCACAACTCCAAGAAATTCAAGAATCAGTCAGAGTTGCCTTTTTGAACTGTTTGCTGGATTTTACTGGTATGAAGAGAGATACATTGTTGCCATTTATAGTTTTTCACTTAAGTTTTCTAGCAGACTGGCACGTTTTATATTTAAACTCATAGATCTTATGGTGTTTTTATGTTGTGGACCCTTTGACCAGGACACCTGGAACGCATTGGTGCAGACCTTACTCATAATAGACCAGACAAAGAAAGTCCAAATTTCCAAAATGGATATGTTCACGAAGTACTGGAAAAATCATTGGATCCTCTTCCAGAAAGCATTATTGATCCGCATCAAAGGTTGCTGATGGTCTTGAGTAATATTGGCTATTGCAAAGATGAACTTGCTCCTGAATTCTACCAGAAATACAAAGATATTTGGCTGCAATCTAGGTACATGGACTCTTGTATATCGCTTTCTCAAATTAAATACTTATATATTTACAAAAGGATAAGCATGCTGCATATTCTAACTATAAATTATAGATATAAGACGATTCCTTAGATTATACACGTGCCTTTTCGAGGCTATAGTGCAGATTCATATAGTGCAAGTGCTGCTACTAGCCCTTTCATGGATATAATGCAGATTTGTGTGGTGCACGTGCTACTACTATTAGAATTAGGTTTATGGTTGAATATGGAGTAGGTTCGTCTATTTCTTGCTTCAAGTAGGATTTTATTTTCTTTTCTTTCCTTACAAACCAATGAGCAAAGACTTGATGGTATATCGGGAACACTTAGAGCATCTCCAATGCAAGAATCTCATTTAGGGTTGATTTTATTTTTTTTATTTATTTATTTTGGATGGGGTTTTTTTTCTTTGGGGGGGTGGGGGAGGGATTATTTTAGTCAAAGAGTTGGAGAAGTGTAAGAAAAAAAGTTTGAGATTTGACCATGGTACAACATTGAAAAAATAAGTTTCAGTTGAAAAGTGGCAGGAATCTTTGAGTACTATCCTCGAGACGAGGTTTCTCCCGCAACAAACTCAATGGATGAGCTTTCTTCAAGTTTGGGAGAATGATGTGCAAGTGTTAGAAGTATTAGAAGATCGGAAGAGCACACAGTATAGATTAGGGCTGTCTCTTTCTTTATTTAGATAAGATTTTATTTTCTTTTCTTTCCCTAAACATGATAGGATATGTTTATTGTTTCTTCCTCAACTACTAGCCTTAACCACATGCTTTGCCTGTGATTTCATTTCATTTATGTGCTAGTATGGGTCTAGCAGTATTAAATTACAAATGTTGAATAAAATAAATCATAAATAAAAATGAAAAAGTTTAGCATTTCTATAGAGAGGGTTGATTGAAATTAGAATGTAAACATAAGTAGGATTAGTTGAATTTGTTTTAAATTAGTGATATTAATAATTTAATTTTGATGTGAAAAGAAAAGGTAATATCGAATTAACTAAACTATAAGATGCTAAATTTCAGTTTAGGGAGTCATAGATATAATTTGGACGTGTGCTCTTCCGATCTACCGGAGATCAGATTATTGGTGGAAAATGCAAAACATAAAACTGAACTTCTGTCCAAAGCTTAAAAGAATTGCAACAAGCTGTAAGTTCAATATTAGCTCTTGAAAGTTAGCTCTTATTATAGTTCAAGTTGAGACCTGCAGATGATATCTATATTTTGTGTGCAAAAATTAATAAGGAAAAATATGTAAGGGCAAAATGGAAAATCAAAAGATTTCCCCTCATCCACACATTAGATAGATTAGTTATTCATGTGTAGAAATTGGAAGGATTTTGCCTATATAAAGAGAGACATTGTATATGTCTTTCTCCGCTCAAACAATTCATCAATATTATTAAATAAAAGTTTTCTTAGAACTCTTCAATTTTATTTGTATCTTCATATTTGAAGGAAAAAAACACCCATGTCCGCACCGGTGATTCTCTTAACAAGATAAGGTACTTGGTTTTAGATTTTTCAAAAGAACTACTTTCCTGGCTTATAAACTTGCGAAAGGTTCCAGTTCATTTAGAACAAGCCCCTATACTTCCCTCTTCCCATCCTTGGTGGTATTGAGGAAAAAAGGGGGGGTGACATAAAAGAAGCCACCAAAGTGATGATCAGGAACTCATGGCTCATCCATCGACCCTCCTAAACTAAAACTTATCCAGATTTCATCGAGGACGTAGATGGCAAGACTTTGATATTTAACTAATGTAATTTGTTACTGTTTATTACTGAGCTAATGTTTGCACCGATTTCCTTTATATTTTCTGGATGTAATATTTAGAACACCATCTTTTGTTTGCCAGAGGAAAAATTGAAGATGATAATGACATGCAAGATCTACTTACATCTTTCTCTGGGCTTGAAGAGAAGGTCCTTGCACAGTATACTTTTTCAAAGGTATCGTAAACTCATTGCTTACATGAACTTAAGCGGAAATACTGCAAATGGAAGAGTATATTATGTCTAGTTCTGTTGCTTTCTATTAGAGTTAGCAAGGACTGTGCACCTATGTTGTGTGGACTCTATTTTAAGGGAATTACCTGTGTTGTATACACTGGTTGAATATCGGATTCTTTAAATTATATGATCTTTCGTATTAATCCAAATTAAAGAAAGATCCTCTACATGCCCCGGAAACATATACAACATAGCACGGCAGGAATACAGAGTGTTTCTTTGCACAAACACCATAATTAATGATAAATTTTGTGCTTTTAGGACTCTCTACACGGCTCTCTCTCTCTCTCTCTCAACCAAATTTTTCAGCAAATCAAATCAACACCAACCACAAATTTGCTATAAATAATAATTTTTCACATTTCACCATAACCTCTCCCCACTATTTCACCACACATTTCAAGCAAAAATCACTTTCCAACCGAACAGCTAAAAAATTGCCACGGAGAGCAAACCCTTAGTAACTAAGTGAACTGTTAATTGATCCAAAATGACAGCAGTTAATAGTGTTACTTATTTCATGTCATACATTATGCTTATCTTAGCTACTATTGTGTGCAAGTGGGTGTAACAAATAATAGAGAACAGTGTAAAATAAAATTGACATCTGCAATTTCTTCTTAATTTCAATTTTCCCCTTTAGTTCACAATGAATTAGTTTGTAATTCCAACCGTCCCTTATTTCACGCAGTTCATTTGTGTAATGGATCGGTGATGACTAGAAAATTGTGTAAAATTTCGATTAAAAGTTGTACCATTTTAAGTTTCAGGTTTGACATACCTCTTTTAAGGTACGCGTGGTTACTAGATTAATCTGGGTGAAGCTTTAAAACCAAAATTTGGTTTACTCTATATTTCGTTGTCTGCTTAGTGCTAGTTACTGGTTTTCAATTCTTTTCGTAATAGTAGAGACTGAAGCTGTATAGGCGTTTGGGCACAAATCGAGCTGGAAACCCACCCAATATGCAACCCAAACATATTGGGTTCATAACGGACCCAATCAGGTTAATAATTTAAACCAAATCAATACGACTTCTAATTAGTTGGGACAGTTAGGAAACTTTTGATAGCTTTTGGTTGGGCCTCAACTTCTTTGAAATAAAGTCAATTCAACACTATTTTATTATAATGAGAGAGAAGGAATCCAAATCTTTGTACACCACTGGAGATGCCATTTGTTTTCTAAATACAAAACACAGAACCAGTGTCAAAAGCAAAATCCTTATGCCAGATCCATGGAAAGGAATTTGACTTACACAATCAATTCTATTCCCTTTATTCATGTGGAAAATGAAGCCAAGTCTAGCGTGGGTTGCATAAACCAAAGAAGAAAGTGAAAAGGATTAATGGATCTTTCAGCATAAATGAGACAGGACAGTGGAAGATGATGTGTAAGAAAGTCACAGTGGCACCTTTTCCTTTCTCCTTATAGAATGAGAAAAAAAATTCTCTCTTTTTCTTCTTCAAAAGATTGGTTCTATATATTTATCGACCAATTAAATGGAAGGTGAAGCGGAGACTGATTCTGGAGAGAATCAGTTTTTGATGGTTTTCACAGGGAGACATAGAGCGAGGAATAGGCAGCTTAAGGTTTGCAGGAGTGAGGCGGTTTACGACTGCCTTTTGCAAGAATTTGTTCTACTTGTACTCTTGTAGCATGTTGGTTTGGGTGGGTTTGGATCATAAGGCGAGCCCAATATCCAATTCAACCTAATTATTTTAAACCTGTACCAATTGGAATAGCTTATTGAACCCGAGTCAACCGGGCAGCCTGATTAGGTTGGTTCGTGAGCTGGCTTGGGTTACCACTTCATTAAAATAAAATTTTCTAATTTCTAGATTGAATACCCAGACCTAGCTGTATGTATATTCTTTAATTTGTACAGATGGAAAGATCGACTCCCATGTTAGCTTTCTATTCTATTTCAGAATAGAAATATTGGAGACTTGTGGTATACGTGGGTCTAGTGGAATATGTGGATGTATTTTTTTCCCCCCTTTCCTTTTCTTTCTTTTTTTTTTTTTTTTTTTGAAGGAAGTGGATGTGATTGTTTTGACCCATTTCTGTTGTGAAATAGAAATAGAATGGCTAATGAACTTGTGAGATGATTGAATCTTGGTGCTTGTGTATCTCAATGTTAAAAGTATCATAATTCTATGGCAACCTAGTTTTCGGGCGGCATCCTTATGCATTATTATGGAACCACTTAATGATCATAGATGTAATACCTGTCGCAGTCAATATAGTGGTGTCTTTCTGTCTTAATGTTTAAACCATCATCCCTCAATATTTTGTTTGTATAAATTTCTTGAGTTGATATACGGGTGTTAAAAGTTAACTTTTGCTTGCGTCCATCTATTGGCATTTCTATTTATGAGTTTCAAGCAGTAAAAACTGTTGAATTAGCGACGTTGCACGATTCTAACTTTCAAATAATCTGTAAATTATAACGACAAAATCCTAATTGAATTAAATGCAAATAAGAGCTTGCTTATTCTCTTCTTTTTGAAAATTTGATTGAAGGGAATTTTTCAACTCAAACTCTACATGGATCTTCATGCTGCCCCTTTTCACCTTGGTTTCATATTCTTTACAGACAAATGTGATTAGAACAGCTGCGGTAAACTACTTGTTGGATGCTGGAATGCAGTGGGGAGCAGCACCTGCTGTAAAAGTGAGGGATCATTTTTGCTGTTAATTATTTTTATATCACAGAGACAATATTATATTTTCTTTTTCTTTTGCTGATACAATAGACCTTTGCAGGGAGTGCGAGATTCGGCTGTGGAGTTACTGCATACTTTAGTAGCTGTGCATGCAGAGGTATTTTTTGCTTGGCTTATGTGGCTCAGTTTATTTGTTTTTTGGTGTATGCTAATTAGGACTTCTAAAGGTTTTGTACATTTGAATTGATTATTCCTGAGAATATTTTCCAAATTCATACGCATTGTTTCAAGGCATATTTGATCTTGCCACTCTTTGTTCAATGGCTTCTAACATGAAGTTGGTTTTGCCTGCCAGGTTTTTAGTGGTTGTAAGCCTCTGTTGGATAAAATTCTTGGCATTCTTGTTGAAGGCCTGATTGATACTTTTCTTGGTCTTTTCCATGAATTTGAAGCCAAAAACCTCAAGGCATTGGACACAAATGGCTTTTGTCAGCTCATGCTTGAGGTGGGTAGATGCTTCATTTTCCTGTTGATATTTCTCCCGAATGACTGATACCTTTAGGGCAACAGTTAGCTGGTCAAGGTAGTGTCTCAGCTGTCTAGTATTCCTGGTAAAATCGAGCAGTTTCTGGCTGAGGTTCATTTTTGGGTATTATTCATCTGGCTTAACATGCCTCGGCTTATTTCGGTAAGTGATAGTTATGTATTCCCGTGCCAACTTGATCAGTTGCCTAGGTGCTTTAGAATGAACTTATGAGGAATAAAGTTTCCAGAAGCTGCTGGATGAAATTCCATATTCTGAAATGAGGGCTGAGATTGTTTTAACTGGCTTGTCTTTTCATGCTTTATATTTGCTGATGGAGATGTAACGGAGAGGGGGTGGGTGGGTTAAATTACTGATGCCAAATATAAAAAATAAGAGGATGGCCTTTCGTGTTTGAAAGGGCCAATACGTAGCTCGAAGGGTAAGAGCAAAGGGGAAATATGAAAAAATAGCATCTTCTGACAGTTGCAGTTCTGGCAGTATTCATCAGTTTGTTTTCTCTGACTGCTAACAGTGTTGTATTTTCTGCAGCTTGAATATTTCGAGACCGTATTGAATCCTTACTTTACTAACGATGCAAGGGAATCTCTCAAGTCTTTACAAGGCGTTCTTTTGGAGAAAGCTACAGAAAGTGTGACAGAATCTGTAGAGACTCCAAGTCATCAGCGCCGGCCTACCCGGGGAAGTGACGATGTGCTGGCAGATGACAGGCAGACAGGGATGACTGTTTCACCGGATGACTTGATTGTAAGAAATTTCGAACTTCTAATCGCGGGTTTCAGCATTTGCCCTGCTATTCTATAATTTGTTTTAGTTTCCTTGAAGTGTGTCTGGTAAGCACTGGTTGATAGGACTACAATACAAAGAACTTGATAAGAATACGGTCTGAAGCAAGCAAGATTTTAGCTAACTGGTTAATACTTTCCAAGCCACCATGAACATATCTTTATCTCATGCTTCTCTTTCAAACTACGTTTTGGAATCCACATTTTCCGCAATACATTATTTTACCATCACTGCATTTGCTAGTTTGAAATACGCACGATTTGGGTTAACTGAATATCTTCCCATTCTCTATCACTGCGTCATAGAAGGTGCATTTATGGGCTAGTTTATTTCAAGAAAACTAAGTATTTGGCTTACATGTTTCCCTTGCTTCTTTTGGTTTTATCTTAGGCTCTTGCCCAACAGTACAGCTCTGAGAGACTTCAACCAGAGCTTGAAAGAACAAAACTTAACACAGCATGTTTTCTGGAGTCAATTTCACTGGACTCAGTTCCAGAGTCAGCCAAGGCAGCATATGCTTCTTTCAGAGGTTCAATGGATTCGCCGAGCATGAAATTTCGAGGAGCACAAAATTTTGGTTCTCCAAGTTTCTCCAGGCAGAGGCGCAGATAGATTCACACTTATCTCGTCTTTCATATACGTATGACCCCCACCCAGAGGCCCATCAACAATTCTTTTTCCGTCAATGTTGCTTGTGATTATTGTATTTTTGTTTCGAAAAATGAATACATGTTTCCTCAAATTCCGAAATTTACGTTACTTGTGCTAGTAATTGCATTATTATATATTTAGAGGGTGTTTGATTTAGATTTTTGAAAATTGATTTTGTGAAAATGTAATTTTTTTTGGAGAATGTACGGTTGAAAAGGAAAAGTTGCATATCTCTGTGTAAGATTATTTAACTGGATAAATGTGTAGTTGAAAATGAGTTTAAGGGAGAATTGATTTTTGAGAAGTCCAAATAAAAGATGCACTCTGAGTTTGATCTATTTATTTGTCCGAAAAAATTATTGTACACCTCTAACTTAAACACGCATAATGTACAAAATACGCACCTAGGTGGAATGTTAAGATTCCAAAGGAATTTTAACCACTTTTTGGGAAGGGGAAAAGCAATGCGGATGGCATTGGAGCTGATGTGTCCCAGGTTTTGTAAAATTAATCTGACACCGTATGTATGGCTTTCGTAAAATTAATCTGACACCGTAAGTATGGTATTATATGTTATCATATGGTCATGTGACTTAAGAGTACGCTATATGATTGTGATTTTTCATATGGTGCGTCTAGATAAACGCTATATGGGCATATGGTCCGTAAGGTGCCATGCTATAGAGTACTAGATCAGGACTAATCATATTCGGTCAAATTTTATCCTTCTTGCTTTGGTATTCTTAATGTGCAATGTAGTTACCCAAAAGAATGTGATCTAGATTGAGATAATTCCAATATTTTAACTGGAAAAAGATAATCAAACCATATATTTTAATTGCTTCATATCTGTTTTTTGCATTTTCCCTTTGTCCATTGGCATATTTTGCATTCATGAAAATTTGTTGCATATTTTTTTTTTTTTTATGTGGAAAGATTGTGGATGTTGCCAACAGCTATTTAGAGGTTTCGATCATCGAACCTGTTATTGACTTATTGTTTTATTATTATATATATGTCATGCCAAATCCTCTGGGGATTTACCATCTACTCTGTGTATTATATTTTCTTGATTGACTTTTTCTACTCAATTTCAATTAAGTCTCATGATTTTGCCTTCATATGTTACAGATGAAGATGAAATTTTGAAGCCAAGTACTTTTGTTTATTGCTACAATATTCGGTACTTCAATGAGTTTTTGTTATTCTTTAGTTTTGAAGGAATTTGGGAGTGATAGTGACGCTGGTGCTTAATTGGATAATTTTTTAGGACAATCAAATCTATTTGTGCATTTGTTATATTCACGTAATTAGATATATTGCAAATCACAATGCAAGTGAATCTCTTCTTCAGGGTAGAAGTTTCTTTGCTTTTGTTTTCAACCGTTAAATTACACAAGAAAAAGAGGAAAAAGAGAAGCAAAGGAACTTCAAGCTAAGAAAAAGACATCATACAAATTGAAAAACGGCAGAAAATATTTGAATACTTGGGGTTTCCGATCTAACTTTTGGCACGTCCTCGTTTCTTGGAATATTTTTGTAATTTATTCCAGTTCGTTTGATTTATTAAATAATCAGAGCATGTTTATAGTAGAAAATTTTCATTTTTTTTTTTTTGTGTGTATTTTTTGTTAGAGGGATTTGAAGATAAATAATCAGATGACACTAGTGTGAAATCGAAAAGATAAAAACCTCAACGAACAAAGACGAAAATGATGATACTAGAGCATATCAGGACGCCAAAGAAACATCTAAATAGTGCAGGGGATGTAAGTGAGAAACAAAAGGCAAAACAAAAGCCTTCTAAGCCACCAAAGGATTACATTCATGTTAAAGCAAGATGTCAAGCCATGGGCACCAATAGTTTAGCAGAAATTAGACCATTCCTTTGCAAGATTATTTGATATTCCATCTGTCCTTGCTAGAGTTTTATTTTCTCTAATCTTTGCATGTTGGAAATAGCTTCTTGTTTCTCATCTTCTGTTCCTTTTTATAATAATTAAAAGATATATATATATATATATATGTTTGAAGTTTGGATTTATAATTTTGATGGTGAAACAGTTATTGGTTAGGAATAAATGAACTTTTCATTCATTATTTGCTGTTACTTGTCATGAAGCTCAGGGCTAGAGTGAAGGACATGGCTGGAGCCTGAAAGGATGGTTCAAGTGATATTTGGTTAAAGTTTTGACTTTTATTATAAATTACATGTATTGTAGCAGTGGCAGTAGGGCGGGAACGGGTTGGAGACCCCGTTCCTGTCTCTATTTATTTTCAGTCAAGGATGGGGACGGGGATGGTTTGGTCGGGATGCTATTTATCTACGTTTAATCCCCATTTTGGTCGGGATGCTATTTATCTACGTTTAATCCCCATTTCGACTAATGATTTCTTTTACAAATTCAAATGATACACAAACTGTAGAGATTACACCTTACAAAACACAATTGAAACAATGTATTAATATCAATTTATGTGTACAAAGGATTGAAAAATAAAAAAAGAAAGAAAATTGAAAGAAGAAGGTCGTCTTCTTCAATCTCGTTCCAATTTTGTGGAAGAATAATCTCAGGGCTCAGAACCAATCTACAACCAAAGCAACTCCACACTGAGTGGAACCGATCTAAGCAATTTAAACCCAACAGCTCCTCAAGAAAACCCGCACAATAAAGCAAATGGGTTTTTTATTTTTCAAGTTTTTTTTTTTTTTTGGTAAACGTGGCATCATGAAGTGTTGAATTTTGTATAAATTAAAAAAAATAATAATTACAATTTAAATGGGGCGGGACGAGGTGGAGATCGAGGTAGGGATAGCAATCTCCCTGTCACTCCAGTCAAGCCCGTTCCCTATCGAATTTGAGTATTCCCCCATCTGTTGCCATCCCTACCTTTCTATTACGTAGTATACTTCTCAGTGGTCTTTGATACGAATTATCTAACAATAAATTATAGACCACAGATGCATTCATTAATGCCTGTGTGAAATTTGACTAATAGTTCTTTCATCCTTCAGGCAAATCTTCATGTATAGTTCATCTAGTGAGGAATTAGATTAGACATAAATGTCCATTTTTCTTTGGTTTTTCAATGAACGTTCTCCCACCTACATTCAACTCACAACAATTTACCATGAATTGATTTTTTTAAAAATTAATGAAGAATGGAAATTAACAATAGTAGATATATAATAAGGGAATAAATTATCATGAGTGCGGCTATTCAAGATCGGCCAAAATTGACGGAATTAAACCAAGAGGAAAAGCAATAAAAAAATCTATAAGTTTGCAACCCCATTGGACAAAAAAGTGAATCGGGGAAGACGATATGACTGGAAACTGAAAAAAGAAAAATTAAAATGATGATTGTGGTTGGCGGGATATAATGATTGTGGTGAAAGAAAATCCCAAAATAGTTAACCTTATGGGAAAAAAAATCTCCATCTACCATTGTAGAGAGAACTCATTAAGCCCAAAAGTGTATAGATCCCATCCGGGTGTTAGTGAGATTTCCTTCTCAGCCAATGCAAATAATTTTCAAAATCATTATGTTATATGTGTGATGTGAGAAATTTGTAATTGGGCAGAGGATTGAGAAAGGGAAAAGGTTGAAATTGTAAAAGATGAAGGGATTGTGGTGTACATTTGTTTTTTTTTTTTTCTTTTTTTGTTTTACTTTTACAATTATATTGGTAAACTAAATGTGGTTTATTTATTAAAAAATGGTGGTTTTATCTATTTACTAACCGCACCACAATATATATGCATCACCATTAAAATGTTTTTTTTCTAATAAATAAACCACATTTAATTTACCAATATAACTTTAAATTGTAAAAGTAAAAAAAAAAAAAAAGACAAATGTACACCACAATCCCTTCATCTTTTACAATTCCTACCTTTTCCCTTTCCCAATCTTCCACCCAATTATAAATTTCTCGAATCCCATACAACTAGGGGTGAACACGGTTTAGTCCGGGTTGTTTTTTATTTATTTTTAAACCAAATCATCGGATTCGGTTTGGAAAAGTTATAAACCAAATCAAACTAAACCATTTAATTTTTCAAACCAAGCCAAACCACTTTTTCGGTTCAGTTCACTTTTAAACCACAGTTTGTCTATTGACATAATGAGAATGGACTCAAAACATGATAGTTTTATAAATATAAATATGTTATTATACTAATATGATTTTTTAAATGCTAATATCAAATATCAAACTTATCAAAAGTTCGTAAATTTTATTAAAAAACAAACATATAACTAATAAAATATAGCAGAGAAAAAAAGCTCAAATAATACATAAGTTTCAAAAGAGATATTGCTAGAATATATTTATAAAAGTGTTATTTTGTTCAAAAAATCTAAATGTCAAAATTTTAGAAAAATATGCTCAGTTAACTACTATATAATTTCTCTAGAAAATTTTCTTACGAGTATTAAATTAAATTAGTAAATAATTAGCTTATTAAATTACTAAAATAAATCAAAGATCACAAAGAATTTCTTATTAGAGTACTAAATTCAGTCAACGAATTTGACAATCATAAATTAATTAAGTCCTTTGATATTTTTCCTTATATATATCTTATACATTAATAATTTTTAATTAATTAAAATATAAAAAACAGTCCAGTTTCGATTTAAACGGTTTTTTTAAACATCAAAACCAAACTAAATCAAGCCATTTCACTTTTCAAACTAAACCAATCCAAACCATTTTCGCGGATTGATTTGGTTTTTAGGTTTGAAAGTTTATTTGTTCAGTCCCACATACAAGACAATGATTTTGAAAATTATTTGCATTAGCTGGGAAGAAAATCTCACAGATACACTGATGAGATCTATACACTTTTGGGCTTAATGAGTCTTCTCTACAACTATGAATAGAGTTTTTTTTTGCTATAAGGTTAATTATTTTGGGATTTTCTTGTTTTATTAGAAAGTTGTAGATAATTCCTTTTTTAATTTTGTCATTTTTATGGGTTTATTATCTTCTAAGATATTATGCGAAAGCGAAGAATAAAGATTAAATTTTGGGAGGGATTGTTCATAGTTATATGTATTAGAAACAAATAGCAACTCATATGACTAAAGTTTGTGCACTGATATAAATTTTGGATTTGATTTCTCTAGTGTCTGTAATTTTTCTCAACGATCACATGGATTTTTCAAACGTAAAAGAGTGATCTTTTTTTTCTCCCAATTGTGGTTTAGTAATAATAATGAAATAACTTAGGATTCTTATTTGTGGTGAAGTTAAAAAAAAAAAACATAGATTTGTTTTTATTTTGTGGTGTTTCTTAAACAAAATAGGTATACATAAAAGGTTAGTTAAATCATTTAATGATTGATCTTTTTAGTAAATAAGAATAAAATTTAATATTGTGGTATCATTAGTAAAATTAGTTGTGTAGATATAACCACTCATTAAAAAAAAAAGCATTTTAATTGTAGTGCATATATATTGTGATGTGGTTAGTAAAAATAATAATGATACAACCACCCCAGTAGTAATATAATTACCCTTTGAGTTTTCCAAAATTGTCTTTTTTACTATTTTTTGGACAAAATTGCCCCCACAGTAAAATGAAATTCCAAATAGAATCCCTCAAACTCCAAATACAATCCATATTGAGGAAATTTGCATATAATCAAATCCCAAAATTTCTAGAATGACATTCAACTATATAGTTAGCACTTTGACTATAGAACAAAAAAACGATGTCGCACGACTATTTAGATTTACTAAAATTAACTGTATAGCTAGACAATAAATCTAGATATCTCAAATATGTAGCTAGACACTCACAAATGTCTAGAATAAATGGATATGCATAGAAATGATATTTTACTCAAAATTTGGCCATTTTTGTCCAATTTATGGAAATTGAACATTTTTGTCCTTACTATGCATGTTAATTTGGCCATTTTTGGAAATTCCCCTAGAAATTACTACCTCCGTCCCAAAAATATAGTCCACGTGGCAGTATTCCATTTAAGGCCGTCCCAAAAAATAGTTCAGTAGTTGTATAGAGCGTGTATTTAATTTTTGATTTCCATGTTTATCCCTATTTAATTAACAAACTTAATCTATCTTGGTATACAAAAATATGAGAGAAAAGCATTTTACCAATTTCAATTATTATAATTTAAGGTCATTCACACGTTATATAGCCACTCAAATTCCTTCTCAATAAATCTATATTAGTAATTATTCCCACGTCATTAATTAGATATAAATGTTAAAATTGAAAGAGCACATATAAGATTAATATTCCAACAAAATTACCCACCGTTCTTAATTTAAGTAAAATTATTTACCGTCCTATCTTTGTGGGACAGAGGTAGTGTTATCTTCAGTCTTTCTATGGAAATTTATCATACTCTATTTTTTGAGTTTGATAACTCATATGACAAACATTTAACAAAAGAAGCCTCACAGTTGTCAGCCTCTATTTTTAGAGCTTGATAAATTTCATTAGAAAATTTCGTATTATCTTAGAGTTCGAATTGACATCTATATTTCCTTTTTTTTTTCTTCTTTAATCTAATTGAATACATTCGTAAAATTTCCCTCTCTAGCTCTCCATATTCTTTGACTTTTCACAATTACCTACTCCTTTTGTCGATCCTCTACAGTTTTTAAACATTGGAATTTACTTATGAGTGTTGGTGGTAAAATTTGTAGACATTGGAATTTACTTTCATAATTAGCTTTTTAAAGTTCAAAATTGTTACCTTCGAATTCATGTTAGCAATTATTATCTTAGACTTCAAGTTGACATCTATATTGCTTTTTTCCGTCTTTAATCTGACTACGTTGGTATAATTCATAATTGTTTCTCTTCCGTGGTGCCTATTATTATTTTAGAGAGAGAGAGAGAAAGACTTTTTCAAAATTTTTATATAACTCATGGGCTAAGAGAAAAAAAAATGAATTAGAAAAGAATATGTTGAGACAAAATGAAAGATTAAAAGATTCCACATCCACTCTATATTTTATTTTTATTTTTATATATAGAGTAGAAGTTGATTATGATACAACTAACATATTTTTGTTTGGTAAAAATATTTGCACCAGTAGAATTATTCCCTCATTATCCATTTTTTTTAAACCCAATATTAATTGATAACTTCAAGGTCAAATTAAGAGGTCACAATCAAATGTCAATGAGTAATGAAATTAAAAAATATAGACAAGTTAGTGAATCTCATAGTTTTCACACCAATGAAGTTGTTCCCTACTGAATATTTGAGGTCATCGACTACATTTTAATAAAAAAATCTAAATCTAATATTTCTTTTTTATTCTTTCTTAAATTTTGGAATACGAAAGCATAGAGAGTTTTTATACAAATGCTGTGGGGGAGAGATAGAGGAAGAGTTGAAGCTTTGTATTATTGCAATGAAGCGGCGGCGAGAGGAGGAGATGGCGTCAACGGAGATAACGTCCGCCATTAAACAGCTATCGGAAGCGGCAGAGAGAGGCCGTCGACTCAAACCTACTACGCCGGCGGAGATATTAGACGACGACGGAACTCCTCATCAAACTAAACTACTAGTCCAAAATATTCCAATCAAACCATTTTTATCTCTATGCAATCTTCTCATTCAAATTCTCGGTCCGTCTCTCTCTCGAGACTGACAATCTGGTTCCATAAGATTTTTCACAGAGAACTAAGATTTTGGTTTTTTTAATTCTTTGCAGATAAGATAGGACCGACAATGGCTGTGTTGAGACAAGACATTCATCAGAATATCCAGGTAATGACGTGTTTGGTTTAGCTTAAACCTTTTTACGTTAGCTTTTGCGTTAGCTTTTGAGTAATTATTATCCATGTAAAATTTTCTACGTGCAAGACACACGCATTTTGTTTCAGGTCTGCATCATAAATTATTTTTCATTCACGGCTAGAAACAGCCAGGCCTGTCATTTTGACTTTATTTCCTGTCTGGGATAAGCTTAAAAGTAACGAATGACATTATTGTTTTAATTATCTTGACCCTTGAGTTTCTTTAACTGCACTCAATGCCTAAGGTAATATGGAAACTCGGTTTTTACCTGTAGAAACATTTTATATATAAATTCCTTTTTCTTTTAACAAGGTCCGATCTAAAAAGAAAAAAAAAAGAAAAAAAATTTGCCAAGGGAGGCCCACCATGGCCTCCTTAGCTTCGCATGCAAATTACATGCATCTGAAATATACGTGACATGTATCAATATAGACTAACACGATACCACTAATAACTCATCCTAAACCAGTTTTTACAAACCTATCCATTGCTACTCCGATTATTTTTTGGGGTCACAAGTGCTTTATTTTCTATATTATCTTTTGAAGTTAGAATAACTATTTTTTTCCCCCTTTAAATTATAAATCTTTTGAAGTTAGAATAACTATTTTTTTTCCCTTTAAATTATAAAGTGATTGTCACGGAGGAGTATGGAGAGCCAATTTGAATGCTATCAAACATATGAAGTGTCCTGGAATAATTACTTATAATTAGTCTAGTAGTGTGAGTAAATTTTTCACACTTTTCACTATAGGACAATCCCTTGTAATAATTAAAAAAATAAACAAATAAATAATAGACGTAACGAATTACATAAATATTTCATCTTTACTTAACAATAATTAATTAATGTTGTCTAGAGATTGGAGGTGGCCCATGAGTCTGATCCATTGGCATTTTGGGATGTGGTTGAAATATTAAAGAAGGAAACCAGTGAAGGGCGGGCCAAAAAGGGTCCCACTTGTAGTAAAGCCTTTGTTTGGCTAACCAGGTAAAACCATCTTTAGTTTTTTTTTTTTAACGATAATTACAGCGAAAGTTCCAATCTTTACATTTATTTCAATTTCATCCTCAATTTTTAAATCTACATCAAGAAGCCTACAATTTTGGAAAATTGGAACATCCATCCAAATACGTAATTATATCACTAAACCCTTAGCCTCCTTTTGGCAATCAATTAGATAAAATATTTGTATAATTGAAATTAAATTTTAAATTCACCACATGAAGGATTATAGAAAAATGAGTCATATGTACACAGAAAAATGAATCTTGTGCGTAAAAAGTTTCAAATTAAGTTTCACATAATATTTTTGTTATCATGCATACGTATCACTTTTCTGTAAGCACATATGACGTGAATGTGAAATTCAATTTCAATTATAAAAGGATCCGATTCGATTAGTTGTCAAATCGAGCCAAACAATTTAGTGATAAAATAAAAGTCATGATTTTGGATACACGCTAATTTTTTGTAGTCCTGGTCCATATTTAAATGTTGGCGACAAAAGTGCAAATGGAAGCAAAATTTGGGGACCTTTGCTACAATTCACACCTTTTTATATAATATAAGAAGTTTAAAATAATGAAGCCTATTTTTTTTTTTTTTTTGTCAAGTTGTCCACTTTGCATTTGTATCCATTCATCATTTTTTTGCAGATCTCTGGATTTTTCAGTAGCTCTGTTAAAATTACTAGGAGAGGATTTTGAAAGGGACATGGAAGAAGCAGTCCAACAATCCTATAACCTCACCCTCAGGCCATGGCATGGATGGATTTCTTCTGCTGCATATAAAGTAAACATGCTTTTATTTCTCCTTATTCCATAATGTCAATTGGGTTTGTTGAATTTTTCTTATCATATTCCAATTAATTTAATGTGGCTAGTTGGCGCTATCTAACCTTAGAGAAAAATTTCTGGTATTCTAGGAGTACGTACCTGCTCCATCTTCCATGATCTAATCAAGAACTCATATGTGAATTTAGAGGTCTAAATTTATTATTTAATTAGGCGCACTGAACACAAATGCGGGTTCAGTACTCATTTTTTCCCTAATGTTAGTCTTTTAGGTGGTTGTGATTTTTGGGCTTAACATCTGAAATTTGATACTTTCACCTTGAAATTTTTAATTTTTTGGCATTTCCTTTTTAAACGGAGTATATACATTCAAATTGTATTTAAATAATTAATTATCAATAAACAAGGAATAAATCAAAAATCAAATTAGGTGATGTAATTGTGTTAAAAAAATCAAGATATGTTACTTGATTATCTTTATATATAGAGAGACAGACTCAATTTTAAGATTTTTGAGCTTGGCTTATTTGTTATGATTGTTTCCTTGTTTATTAATTTTTAATTTAATTACAATTTGATATTATTATATACTCATATTTTTAAGTAAAATAGGGTAGATTTTGCCAGGGGGAAGAAAGAGATTTGCCATTAGAATTATTGCTAGCTTTTAAAAGGTTTTTTCAACTTGTAATAATCTAAAAATTTAGAGATAGCAGAAATTGGCCAATCTGATATACTATTCCAACATGGTCATTTCATCAAAATTCCCTTTCACCAATTACTATAATTTAAAAAAAATAAAAAATATTTTTTTTCAAACAAATAAAAAATGTTCATAATTGGTATTTCATTTCACTTTTGTTTTGAATAATACACAGTAAAGTATCTCATGTTTATACATTATTTGACGAGCAAGACACTTGGTAATTTCTCATGATTTGTGGAGATTATTTTTTATAGTAATATTCATTATTCACTATAAGCTTTTTTTTTTATAATATTAACTATTATTAAGACTATATTATAAGTTCCTCGTGTAAGATTTTCATAGACTACTTTCCCTTTTTTTCCCAATTATATAGTTCTATTTCTACAATTCAAGAGTTATAATACCTAACTGTAATTTTGAGCAGAAAATGAATCAAGTGATCAAATAGAAATGACTCAATAAGAACTAAAGAAATCCACGTAAACTATTTCACTAAGGTACTCTAATTAATTTTGCAAAGCTTTACTGTATATATTATTTTATTGACACTTTTAACTGACAGATTGAAGATTTTTAATCATATGTAGATAGCTTATTTTGCAGCTTAGCTTAATTCTCTTTGAATTTTATGTGCGCATTTTTCTTTCTTAGGTGGCACTGAAACTTGTGCCTGAAGCCAAGAGTTTGATAGATATTCTCAAGGCCAAAGATGAAGACCATGATATGCTTAAGAAAGAAATCCAAAACCTAACTTCCCTACTCGTACCAGAGTTGGAACGATATTATGATACCATGGTGAGCCACCAAATTCAACCTCGATATTGAATTTTATTTTGTCATAGTTGAATATCGTATAATTTTTGTTTCATTTAAGTCACTTTAATTCCTAGAGATTTTGAGTTCATAAATATTTCAAAAAAAAGGGTTATGTAGGGCTTTGATTGCAAGTATGGAATTCGATGGAAAAGAAAATATTTTCTTGATAATTAGATCATCGAGAACTGAATTCCATAAAAGATACGCTCCATAATGTGTTCTAGTAGAAATAGAAATTAAATTAGAAAATATAAATGGCCTAGAAAACAAAAATCTACACTGTCATCTGAAAATGTTTTCCTTCTTTGTGAGAAAATATAATTAGCTAACCAAAAGTTTAAAAACATTATCTATAGATAAAAATGTTAACCAACACCATAAGAATTTGGGTGAAAAATGACAACGTTTTTAATGAAAAATATAAGTAATCAAACCCAACTTTATATTCCTATAAGCAATATAATATGTTTAGATCCTATTGTCGAACCACCTTTTGTCAAATTTCTGGTTGCCAAGTTAATGGGGTTGGATGGAGTAATTTGATCAACATAACTGTATCATTTCATTAACTATGAAAAACAAAATTAAAAAATATACTGTCACATATGTAGTTCGCATTAGAATATATAAATTCGGCAAACCCAACAAGAACGCCAAAAGAAATTTTTTTTTGGTTGCTAGGTCACTCATTGTTTTCTTCTATTTTTTCCCCTTTGGTGTATCATTCAGCGAGCGTACGGATTGGATAAATTGAAGTCTACGTGAGGTGTGGTATATGCACTACCAACTACTGTATATAACTGTATTTATCTTGTCGATCATCTAATTTAGCTTGCTCGAAAAGGTCAGTTTTGGTTTAACTGTCTCTTCTCTTTGTTGGTAAATCAATTTCCATGGGAAACAGTCACATCATGTACAGTGCAAAACTTGTAAGATAGTCAAAATATTATAAAGCTCATCAAGAAAATTAAACGTATATTGTGTGTGTAGAATGTATTTTCTGTATTATGGCTTTTGCATCAATAGGGCTTCTATTTGATTCTGTCCTGGGTATATATATAACCCCCCCCCCGGGGTTGAACTTGAAGTTGATGATGATTGATTTACTGCATTAGTTTCCTTTGGTCCATATCCGCATATAAGTTTCGAGTTGTGACAGCGTGTGGGGGTGAATGAGAGAGAACAATGAGTAGACAAAAAATAAAGAAATTAAGTGGTTGTTTGAATCTCTTTATTCACAATGAATTATAATAGAAGTTTGAAAATTTATAGTTGTAAAAAAATAGTTGTCAAATTAGTGGTCAAATCAGTAGTATGAGAAATTATAATGTGTTTTCAAAAAGAAAATAACAAACACCCTAAATATCATTTTGTAGTAAGCCTATGTCTCAAAAAGATGGTCATATTCATTTGTTTACATATATTAAGAAAAGTTCATTGAATAGTATTGAAAAAGTAAACTTTAATATTATTTCTCTGTTATTATACTCTTTCATTTATTAATGAGTCTACTTTAATAATTCTATTTTTTTATAACTATATACATTAAATATGAGCATATAAGAGAATTAATATTTTAACTACTTTTTAAAAAGGAAGCTAGACCATATTTTGAGAGAAAATTAGATCATCTTTTTGGGACGTAGGTTGTAATATTTTACGAACATTTATTTTTTTTAATTCACCTCTTTTCTAATATACGCATCTTCTTTCTTTACAACCAAACAAAAATCAAGTTCATCACTAATATTTGCAATCCACATACTTCGGCATATTTCTTTTCTTATGAATAAAGTAATTATTATTTAAGGTTATTTGAAATGCCTCTTTCAAAGAACCGCTTGTTACTACCATCTTAATCACATCAATTTGTTATAGAGACCATTATACAGAGATCACTTGGAATGAATCTACATGTGACTTTGTAATCTTGTTTATATGGAGACCAAGTGGTCCTTGTAGCAATGACTGCTTAGTCTGTTAGTTATGATCATGAATGAATGCCGTATTGAGTTTTCCGTTGATGATAATATATTCATCAGTAAGAGATTCCACTGTATTTCTATTTCTTTAGCAGAGACCATAATTGGTTGTAATCGATACTGATTCATTCAGTTTCACTAAAATGGTATGCTTACTACATTAAATTCTCGATTTCACCCTCAGTCCAAATCTTTTTTCACCGTCAGTGGTAGAAAATTATCATGATAATAAATTATAATACAACTTATAAAAATATAAAATATACAATAAACTATTAAATGAATAAATTAATAACCATTCTAAAATAACAATTTTTATTGGCCCAAACATTATTAATTTAACGAAGCTTTATTGTATAGACTTACTGATTGCAACCATCATGTTTTCTCATAGGTAGCTACAGTAGAGAGGTTATAGCTTGTAGTGCAACAATGGTAATTTATTTGTACACGTTCTCAAACGTCTATTGTGTGTTTAATGTTAAAACTCCTACTTTTATTTTTTTATACAATAAGGGAAAAAAGGGGTTCTAAAAAGCTTTATTTGTAAAGCAATTAAAAGTTTTTTATTAAAGTTCTTTCCCTATGCGTTAGTTTGATTTTCAGAGTTAGGTTTATGGCCATCGCGGGTTTAACACTCACATGGTAATGATAAAACTCCCCTTTAGTTCATCGGTTAATTCACCATTTAATAGAAATTAAGGCATTTTTGGAGAAAATTTGAGAGAGAAAACTGTTACAAGACATTTGAGCTATTTGAGATTAAATTTTTAGAAGGTAAATTTGTCAAAGGTGAACTGATAAAAACGTGTACCATTACTCGCACCATTATAGCAGAACAAATGTTTGTACTAGCAGTTGAGTTGGAGGCTCGATGGACGCAAGTATTGTCACGATTTCAGCATAAGAGGTCCTAACCTCAAGAACCATATGTGGGAGGATAATACTTGTTGAACCAACACAATAGTGACTCACTTTCTAACCCCTTCGGATTTTTTACCTTAATGGATCTATCCACTGACATAACGGATGTGAGCCTACGAACACAACAACTGACATTCTCCGATAAAGGGAGTCATTTACCTATCTTTAATTGGTCCATTTAAGATGTTGGGGTTCAGATGGTGCCATATGATACCATCGACTGACGCTGGAATTTTTTTTTAAGAGATCAATTTGGGGATCACTGGGGGTGGGAATCATGACTCGAACTCATATCAAATAATTCGGAAAATGGTACTTTTACTACTAGAACAGTGCTAGAAAATTTTCAACGCATACAATAACAAACTGTATATGATATTTAAATATAAAAATAAAAACAAGGAAATTGATTTCAAGAGAATGCTGAAGTATTTTCATAAAACTTTTTTTCTTTGATTTCAAGAGAATGCTGAAGTATTTTCATATAACTTCTTTTTTCTTCTTTGATTATTATTATATTTGCCCTCCTATTAATAATAGAGGTATTCATGCACCAACCTGCTAGGTTCATGTCACCTTTCTCCTGAACTCATTGGGGATCATTATCTTGGTGAATATACCATATTATCCTATGACTTTGTCTTCGGTCATCAGTGGTGGATCCTACAACATATGCCTACGTGTAGGATGAATATTTGAATCTTGTTACTGATCTTCTGGAGAGGCAGGCATCGTCCTAAGGACGGTGCCACAGAGGGTAGGGATTCTCCGGACATGTTAGATTACGTATAAGATTGTATTTTTGCTCAGATGTTGGAGGTTGGAATTTGATGAAGTGTTGATTTGGGCACCACTCTTTCTTTGGCAAGTTTGCACATAAAACTGCACCTGTCATCAGGCATATCGTGCCTCCTCAGAGGTCGGCTATAACAACAGGAAACAACATATACGGCAGAAGTGGACCGCTTGATCACCATGGAAATCATCTATCAAGTTCAAGAAAATCTTTAATCGCTTCAAAACAAACAAATAGCATTGCTCAGAAACTAGCCTCTTCTTCAAATAGGAGCTAATAGTAACACAAGAATAAATTAGAAGAAAACCACATGAGATGAAGACTTCCAACTACTACTCTTTGTAAATTATGGTCTTCAATTTTCTAATCTGAACAAAGTTGACAAACTCAACCATGGCTGCACCTTTAATGATCATATTATAATTCACCAGCCTCCTAATATAATTGTCAGCTCCCAATCTCCCATTAAACTTAAACTACTAGAACTGATTTCATGTAAAAGTTTTAATCTCAAATGAGTCGGAAACCCGAGTTCTTTCTCACCTATAAATACTATTGAAGATGATACTAATCTTCAGCCTCTGAAATAACATTACCAATGTCATAATCTTCTATTAGACACGCTATTTCATCTAATCTATAAAGCAACACTAAAATCATCAATTAAAAAAGACTCATTGGCGGTATCGATCCATAAACTTTTATAGTGCTGCAATTTTCGCCCCAGCCCTTCAAACCTTGCATTCTCACTGTCAAGACTCCCATTGTCAATGCAATCTACCATTTCTGTCTAGCTCCATGTGTTTGACATTTTTAGCCAATATTTTACTAAAAATAGAATAAAATACGAAACAGGAAACCAAAAAGGGAAAAGAACCATTTCCACATCCAGTTTGTATAAATAGATTCTTTGATATGGCTAAAATTTTCAGCATGTCAGCATCATGACAATGTGTTGGATTATCTAATGGTGCTTCTGTATAAGTCTACTACCGTTATTGAGTTCGCTATTTGAAATTGAAACAGATATGGGGATTTTACTTGTACTGGCTGAAGAAATATTATGGATTGCATCTTAAAGTTACACAAGCTAGGCCATTTTCCTGGTTGTGTAGCCCGGGGATAAGCTGCAGGGCTGGTGGAAATTGATTTATATTATATCAATGCATTTTCTTCTTGGACTCTGTTATATGATTTTAATGTTGGTCTCTTCTGGCTGTTATGTTTGACTGATTGTTAACTAATGTTCTCCAAAATATAAGTATCTACAATTAAATTCCACGATCTGGGAGAGTCTTAGGCACCTTTGTAGGAATTATGCTTATTTTTGTCACCATTTGTCTCAACATTACTGCTATCTTCTTCTGGTCAATGACAACATAGGAGAGCTTGAATTCGGATCCATAGCCTTCTCAGCCTACTGAAATAACTGCTAAGTTAGACCACAAATTTCAAATTATAGGAAATATTATAGGCCGTTTTGGTCACTACAGCTTCCTTTGGCCACTGTGCCAAGTAGCCATTTAAAAAAAGATAGACATGTTTCCGGAGCAGAAGAAAAAAAAGGTTTATTAAATAAACTACTACAAGCCTAAAGTGTCAATCATACTTGCAAAATATAGCTGGAGTCCAAAATTTTGCAACATTTGACTACAATGACAGCAAATTGTTATATCATTTAATACGAATAAAGAAAGAAACAGTAGCAAAACACCTCAAATAAAAAAGGTAACAAAAAGAAGAATAAAAAATGGACATTTTTCTGTAAACATAAGGTGAAGCCTATGGTAGAGCTCAGAATTAATCCTACAGGAAAGAGCAATAGGAGAGGAATATTCACCAAAAGTGAGACTTCCATGAAAACTTGAGGTCTATACTCATTCATTTTGGTTGAGGTGTGACGAGGAAGCAAGTGCCTCGGATTGAAGCTCCTTCTGCTTGAGATACTGATGCAAAATTGAAAGCCGAGCTGTCTCAAACGCAAAATATCCAATAGCTGAAAAACATGCACTATGGAGGACTCTAGGACCAATTCCACGAGTAAAACCCACCCACCCTTCTTCCTTCAAAATCTGTTTGATGGTAGCTGATACGCCACCATACATTGCAGCAGCGACCTTATTCATAGCCTCTCCATGCACCTGAGTCATCAATCTAGTCTTTACCACATCCAAAGGGGTTGTCAAAGAAGCTGATATTGCCCCGGCTAACGCCCCACAACAAACACTTTGAAAAGGCTCTAAATAGGCCTGTCTTGTCTTTCGCAAAACAAATGCTTTGGAGTATTCAAATGATGAATAACTCAGCACGCCAGCAGGCAAATTCCTAAGTAATGTGGCACTATACCCAGCATAAAGCCCCAAAATACCATCTTTCTCCAAAATACTCAAAAAAACATTCCAAGACCTTCCCTTTGCGCCAGCCTGCATTCTCTGAGTAATCAATTCCTTTGGCACCATTATAGCAGAAGATACGATATTCCCCATAGCACCAGCAGTAGGAGGAATCAATAAAAGTGGATACTGTGGAATTTTGGATAAGATTGACTTCCCAAACTCACAGGTCCCAAAATACACAGCAGAAGATGCAGTAGAACCCACAATCACTGCAGAAACTCCACTATAAAATCCAAGAATTCCCTTACTTTTGAAGGTTTTGACAATGGCATCAACTGTGCCATTATAAATTTCTGATGCGCCCTTTGTTTGGAGCTTGGTTTTAACATTATCAAGTGGAAGAAGACATACATAAGTGAACGCACCAGCAATTCCACCTGCAGCAGCACCAATTACGGCCTTCTCAAGAACCGATAGTCCCCTAAACAGAGCCTTAACAGTTACAGAGTCTCTGGTAGCAGGTTTTAACCAATTCTGAGATATGGGTTTTCCCGGGTTTTTTATATTTTCTTCAACAGAAATAGTGGTTGATGCAAACCTGCGATTTACATTAAATATTTCAGGAAATTTCGCCTTCTGCTCTGTTTTGAATTTAGGGTTTGGAGTAGAAATGATGATATTGAGGTGATTGAACATGGAATTGAAGTCATTACGAGTATCGGTAGAATGTGAATTTCGAGCCGAGAAAGTAAGGGATTTACCAAATGGAGTTTCCATTGGGGATGATTTTGGGCTCAACTGGTTGCTCGGCTGCTGAAGGTCATGAAGGGGGTGGAAGGGATTGTAAAGACGTGTTTTGATACAGAGCACGAATTAGGAGAGTAGGAATCAAGTTCCACACAGCGTGTTTAACGTTTTTTGGGCGCGGCCGGGGTGTGGAATTTGGTTTCGGCCTCACCTTAACTTTTTGGTTTAATTAGGCGAACTAGGAGCATTTCTATAAAACCAGTTTGAAATCAGATCTGGTTATACAGTTACATAGAGATGTTCATGCGGTCACACTGACAGACCTGTGTAGTCACACCAGGCCGCATGGACCGTCGGGTGGTTTTGCACTTTCTGGTGTGGCCGCACAATTATCCTATGTGGGCACACATCCTATTTGTGCCCCCGTACAGACTTATTATGCGGCCGCACTAGGCATGCGGCTCCACCAGACGGTCCATGCAGTCTGATGCGGCAGCACAGGTCATTACGTCGATCCATGCGGCCATATGATCATATCTGGTTTCAAACTTTAAAATCAGATCTGATTTTATAGAAACACTAGGCCTTTTTTTTGTCCCAATTGGACTTTCCCTCAACCTTGTTGCCATTTTTACAGATTTAGCATACATTTATTTTAGGGTAATTTACGCCTAACGTCTCCAAATATTTAAAATATTTAAATAGTCCCCCTCCCCTCATTTTTTTTTAAAAAAATTAAAATATTTATTTTTTTATATTTTGCTAAAAATGCCTCCAGTTTTCTCTTAGCAATTGGATGCTTAACGGTACAAATAGATGACTTCCGTTTGTAATGGCATAAATAGGGATTTGTTTAAAGATTGAAGATCCCAAAAGGAGAAATAAATATTGGGATGTGATATGTTAATTGTTGAAATGTTAGGGACGTTAAGTGTAAATTACCCTTAAATTTAAAATATTTATTTAAAAAAATTCTTAAAACCTACTTTGTAACCCCGAAGTCTAATTACTTGTACTAGTAATTTCATCAATGCGTTGCACGAAATGCTTTGACAAGATAAAATATACAGCATATAAATAGTATAATCTATAATTGTGTAAAAATTGTTAGACATCTACGATGTATTTCAGCAAAAAATGATATACAAATGTATAAAAGAATAGTCCAACATGGTCATTTGGGAAAGTTATTGTTAGAATTCACCGGCTTTAGTATTGCAAGTTTCAAAGTGAACAATATAGTGGATGACAATTATTTATTCCAGAAGTTGTTACATTTTAAAAGCACATGGGAACCCTTACAATAACCTACATTAAGTAAGCGATATTGAGTTTATTATGTCAAACATTACAAAACAGAATTATAGAGCTGATATAGAATTAAAAATTACGTACCTAATGGTTAAAAAGAACACACGACTATAAGTTGTTGAATATTTCATGTAAACAACATTCAATGTAGACTTGCTAGGCTCACCGTTGTCATCGTATATCATAAACTTCAACCCATCACAATTCAACTTCTTATTTTTTGTTTTTCGTTTTTTCAATTTTTCTTTCATTTCTGTCCTGCCCATTATACAATGAAAGCACATCGCTAATGATCATTGCCAACAATCCTTTCCTTTCCAACCTCAAAAACCTAAGCTCCCAATACGATTTAGTGCTACTCTCTTGGAAGATGAATTTAGAAAGTAGTCAATAATTAATCTAACATAAACCCAATTAAGCATAGTTGCGAATAATTAGACCAAAAAAAGGGGAAAAATGATGGAGCATGTCTACATTACTCCCTCAAGTAAACAACAAGAATGCAGTAAATGTTCAAATCATATAAGCAACATCATAAGTAATTAATGGTATAATTAAATCCAATATTAGAAAATAAAAGACAAAAAATATTAGCTCTAGCGAAGAGAAATATATTTCACGATCCTCAAGTTACTAGTAAAGATGACATATAAAGGAACTGAAATAATTTTGGGTGAAAACAGTATGCTAAGGAAGGTAAAATGTCAAGAACTAACATTAACATTAGTAAGAACTCTTCTTTTTCCCCCCAAATGAGAGTAAAATGACAGTTTCACGCATGTAGCTTCATTTTGTAACTTAAATATGCATCTCTCACAGTCTTAAACTTCTTTTTATCTAAATTTAAATTGGAATAGTCAGAATCAAAAAGGGAAATGATCATAAAAAGAAATCGTATTAAACAGCAGGGTGCTAACCTTTTATGCTTTGCTCCTTCTTCCCGGTATCTAATAGACACATATACAAGTCCCAGGGAAAATAACAGTCACAAGCAAACTAATTTATTTTGATCGTATTAATATTGCATTAAAAACATATAAAATATAGATCGGATGGGTGTTGAAATTAATGTAATAGTTTAAAGACAACCTAAAAAATCATTTGAGGACTGAGGGTTAGCTGTGTGAGGAATAATTTGCATCACATGAAGAATCAAATTAAATAGTTGGCTACATTTTTTGAGAGAAATGTCTTATGTAGGGGTGTGATTGTTTGCAGAAATAGGTGGCAATATAGTATTTTAGGTAAGCTGTAGTAATTGGCTAGCAAATGGTACGGATGTTATCATGGTTAATTGCATGCATTAGGGTTATTAAGAAAAAATATGTGAAAGTTTCGTTTGATGTAAAGGAACTTACATAGAAAAGTTAAGATTTTGAATTAGTTTTTTAAATTATCCATCTGCAATATTCTCTATGTAAGGTAATATATGAAGATAAGTAAAAATGCTAAGTAATGTTAATTAGTTGTAAAAAGGCTAAGTAAGGTTAATTAGTTGAATAATTTAGGGTTTTTTAATAATTAAGCCATGAGCAATAGTTGGAGCAAATAGAGGAGAAATACCATTAATTGGGTTAGTTAGGGATTATTATCATTACACTTATCATTAAAGAACTGGATGAAAATGGGAAATCTATTCCAATAAGGTTGATTGTTTGATTTTAGTGTTCAAATTCTATAGCAATTGAAAGTTACCTTTGATCGAGGGATATGTATATAGAAGCCTAGAGATTTTGAATTCATGATTATATCTTCATATGTTAAATTATCTATATATGATTCTTGAAAATAATAAGAAGATTAAAAAAATTAATCAAGGGCTAAGATTAATGGGTAAACCAATGGCCAAGATGCAAATGCCGGATTTAAAAAGTAATTTTGGGCGGCAAAATAGAAAAAAGAAAATGTATTGCTTTTAAGTATGTATAGATTTCTCTCTCTAAAATCCTAAACCATTATATTGTCTTCTATTGTCTTCTATAATCTTTCCCTGTCCTTTTTTTCTTCAAAGCTAACGATTGTTTAGCCAAATATTTGCGTTCTCGCCTTTCATATTTTCAGCCGTAGTTGCTCTTATATATTGTTTTGTCAAGTTGTTTTCATATTATTGTGGTTTGAACAATGGTTTCAACTAGAAGCAGTGTTCATGTTGCATCACTGGAGAAGCCTCCTGCACAAATCGGCATCTGCAGGGACAAAGTTTGAAGCTCCCTCTTTAAGTATGATGGGTTGTTTATGTTCCCTCTCTAGGGTTAATCCTTTGGGCACTTACAAACACATCAGCAAATTTAGAGAGGACTGGTTCAACTTATACAGGTACTTTGGTTACCACCTCATCAATGATAGCATGAATGGAAGCTATCACTCCATACTACTACCCCATCATCCAATTTCCATCCGCTATACCAGTCATCAAGTTCAAATTTGCAATTTGCAGTGCCCTAATACTGGAAATACATATAACATTCTCTATAATTTGGAGTAATGGGCCCAAACGGACTCATCCAATTAGTTCTCAAGCACAGATCAATGCCTCCCAATTTCAAAGTCCTAAACCAGTACTGAAATTCATGCCCTTGCATTTGCCAACAAAGAGGTTGTATCAATGCCTTGCTCTCCGTATTTTCTCCATTAGCCACGCTTACCACCATCGGTTTTTTTGCACCAGTTTGTAACCCAGAGCCAAAGCTAACCCTTCATCAATAAAGCTATGAGTTGACCCCCATCAATGAGAATGAAACCTTCGTGCCCTTCAAGTGACCTGCTATTATAACAGTTCTGTGTTGCTTGTTTCCAATAAGGTATTCAGGTTAATATGCATACATTCCTCTGATTCCTCACCTTTTAGCTATTTCCCCCTCTTCAGCCACAAGACTATGTTGCTCCACTTCATCATCTTCTACAACAATATAATTGATCATTTTGTTTTTTTTACATATGTAGACCAGGGTATATTTCTCATCACACTTGAAAGACAGTCCCAAGTTTTTTTTTAGTTTAGATATCTATCGAAATGATAGGTTTGTCTAGGTAAGCATTGGGTTTGATTGATTGGTGGCTGGAAGTTTCTTTTCTAGGATTTGGTTATTCTAATTGTCATTGGTGCTGTAGTTTGAGTATCTTTGGGTGTTAAGAGGGATTCTTCGGTAGGGCAATCCTATATGTCTAGTGGTAAGACCATCTATTAAGTTTTTGACAAGTGGAATTAAATCTCACTTATATATACTTTTTTTCTCTTTCTTCATTTAATGAAAACTACCCACTTAAATAATGCCAAGTGTATTAATTTCTTTTTGAAAAACCAAGTGTATTAATTAATTTTAAATAAAATCTCAAACCATTTTTTATGATTTCTAAGTTGCAAATTCAGTCGATGATTTTGTTTTGTTAATTCTAACTTATTTAATTTTAATGTTATGTTAATCTCATTATTACATTTTATTAAAAAATCTCATTATTACATAAATAAATATAAGTCTTTATTCATTTGTAGACGCATTAATAATGCATTATTTTCATCAGGTATCTACGGAATTCACCTGTCACTTTAAGCATATTATATCAAACACATATTAAACATTATTATTTCATAATAGTAATATGAAGCAACTTAAATAAATATGAACATGACTTAGTCACCAACGTCATTTATATTATATTTTCTTGTTTTAAAAGTCTCCGTCTTTATGATGCAAAGTATGACTTGCTCGAGTACTGTTTCTCGTGCCTATGCAAATTTTATAATAAGAATGACATTTGGGGTGGTGCTGTATTTAATTTACTAAAATAATAATACAAATGCTGTTGATTGTAAAATGTCAAATAATTATACCATTATACATTTTCTTTGAAAAGAATATAATTTGATGCATTATTGATGCGCCTGCTGATGAATTAGATTAATTAACATTTAAATAAGTTAGAACTTTCCCAAGTAAAAAAAAGGCAACCACCTAAATAATTTAACTATTAACAAAAAATTTCATCTCTAAATTTGCAAGTTAGATTTTTTTTTTTTTACGGGATTTGCTAGTTAAAATTAATAAAAATTTCATTTGGAGATCTTTAAAAAAGAGAGAGATATTTGAGATTTTTTTTTTGAATGTTGATTTTTTTTTTTAATTAAAATCAATATAAGTGGGTTCTTTTCATTAAATTAATAGAGAGAAAACCAAATTATATTTAAATGAGATTTAATTTTACTTGTCATAAAGTTAGTAGATGGTTCTACCACTGGACATATAGGACCGTCCTACCAAAGACTCTCTCTGTGAGAGGAGTATTGGCTGAGTTCAAGGGTTTAATGAGTTTCGGTGGCTTGTTAATTGCTTGAATAGATGACTCTTGCAAGACAATCATTTCAAAAGCATGGGAAAGGAAGTAGGTCTCAATAAGAAGTGTTTGGCTAGCATCTAAATTATTTTTTTAGATTACAATATACCACACGATATCATTTTATTAGTTTTACTTTTTTCAAAAAGTTAAAAAGTAAAAGTCAAACCGTAATTTTTTACTTTTTACAAAAACAACAAATAAAATGATGACACGTAGTAGATTATAATCTAACAAATAATCCAACTCCTTGCCATACTGGTTGGCCACCATCTCAACACCCACTCACTGTTCACAGAAAATAAAGATACCCTGATTAGTTTGCTTAGATTAGATTAGATGCCTTTAATTATTTCCCTCATCTGTTTAACTAAGAGACAAATTATACTGAATCACACGTATTTTTCTTCATTATTATATGCTTAAATATATCACCTTAATCTAGTCTATGTTCAATTGACCTGATGGCATCTTGGCAATGCAAGAGAGGCTAAAATCTTGTTAATGCATCTCATTTCCCTTTGACTGGGTTGTTCAACCCCCGAAAGAGAATATCAACCTATTTACAGAAGCAAAGAAAATGACAATTCGAAGAATTATACGCACAGAACACTTGGGCGCAACCCGGTAGCTACACCTAACGACAGATAGAAGTAGAACTAACAAAGAACAAGCACGGAACAAATTTCAATTCACTGATTGGTAACGAACAAAGAAATCAAATACTCTTTAAGCCAGGGTCCAATTGAAATAAGGGAGATCAATTTTGGGTGACCTATCATCGTGTCTCCCAGTACTAAGTTACCTGTAGGTGTTGGGAGCAATCCATTACCCAAGTAACCCGACAGAGGAGGAATCTCCACCGCGCTATCCTTGCCGTGGGTATTAGAGCCGAGTCATGTAGCTTGGCAGCTGCAACCAAATCCACCTTACTATTGATTTTTTCCATCTGTTGTCTAAACTTATTCATCGTAGCACTCATTTTATCATCAGATTTGTTGGAAATAGTAGTATAGTTGTTATTTTGACCAAATATTTGTGGTCTAGGTACATGTTATGTATGAAAAATATTTAGATCGAACGCGTTCATAGCACATTTGGTCTCGTTGAACTATTTTCAGGTGAATGAAAGATTATGACGGAAGGTAACACGTTGAAACTAAGTGATTCAGATATTAAACGGGAATTTTGTATCCCACGTTGGAATTAATACGGAAGATGACAGATGAGAAGATTAGTTAAGTAGTTGATCAATTAATTATTCTATTTCAACTTTGTTGTGTGTTGTATGAACCAATTCTTGTTTAATTAGTTTATTTCATTTCATCCGAATTGTGTAAGCCTTTAGAGCATCTCCAATGTCTAGTCAAGGTCGAATGTAATGGCTCAAAATTCAATATGAGAGAGATAAAGAGAAAAAGGAGAGAGAAATTGAGTGGGAAGAGAGAGAAAAGTGAAGGAAAATAAAGGGAAATTCAAAAAAGAAGAGAGAGATAGAGACAAATTCAAAAATAATAATAAAATAATAATTGACATGGTGAAGAAGAATATAGATCTATGACATTGCACATCACATGATAAAGAAAAAGTGAGGTAAAAGAGATTAAAGTGATTAAAAGAAAAAGAAAATAGGAAACATATAGGACCCATCAATTTTTTTGTGTGTATCTCTCTCATGTTGAATTTTGAGCCATGACATTCGACCTTAACTATGCATTGAAGATGCTCTTAGAGGTGACGGGTTGGAATATTATATTTGAATCCTTCCGGTGTCTGTTAGAATTGGAAACAACTACATCTAAACATTGTGTCTATTTAATTAATTGGCACCTTTTGGCATATTGTTTATAGACCTTTTCCATTTAATATTGCACTCAACTTTTCTTTTTCAAAATTCATAAAGAGAGTTCGTAACATTTCTTAATTCACCGCGTCTTGTGGTTTAAAGTGTTTCTACCGCAAGACGTTTGTCGTTGTATCTTAAGAGATGATTGCCGATCAACTGTAAGCACCTATGCGGAAGAAAAACGTCTTAAAGACAAAAAGTCGAACTCTAGCCTCGGCGTTTTTTATTCTAAATTCTACGTTATTTATTCTACTTGATTTAAATAAGCTTGCGGTTTAGTTTCGAATATAATTTATACCATTTTGTATTTCTTTTACCTAACAATTGCCTTCAATTTTGCCTCTAGTAAACCAGAATACTTAGTGAACAACGCACCCAGCACTTTCTCGGATCTGTCTTTCAATTCCTCCGTAGATTCCTTCAACCCATAGACTATCTTCTCCAATGCACCATGTTTCTCATCCAACTTCTTAATACTATCATCCATGGTTTTGTATCTAGTTTCATAAACCATCCCCAGCAACCGTCGCTCTAATACCAATGACACAGCTACAGCTCAAACTTAATGGAGTTCAAAGAAGTCACACAACACCCCCAGAAAACCAGCTGGGGTTGATAAGACCCAGCTGCAATTTATTGATAATAACTCCGGAAATACAAAATTATGAGAGAAAGGAAATGAGAATGGAGAAAAGAGGAGAGAATTCAAAAGAGATACAGAGAGAAAAGAAGAGATCACAACCAACAAACTAAAATCTATATGGCGTGAAGAACCATTTATATGGGCTCGCTTGTGAATGTGTCCTTTGAATCTGTAAAAATGTTGTTACAATTCAGAAATTACAAGGAGCTAAAAGTCGCTACACATTTAATAATACCTATTAGTAATAAAGGTTGTAAATGTGTGTCTTCCCTAAGCAACATCATATGCGAATTCCCCATTTGAATTTCAGTTAAAAATTCTGTTGCTTACCTGCCGCCTGCTTCATCTCTTAACATTCCTTCCCATTACTCTTGTAATTTCCCTGGTCCATCCTCATGACAGAGAAATCCTGAGAAATTCTACCCCGGTGTCAATCGGGAATTCCGGCACTTAAAAGTTGAAAGCCGATAGCAGCAGAGAAGTTTTTTGGTTTGTCTTACAAAACCCACCAAAAATCACGTTATGAGTCACAAATTCTAGTCAATGTCTCAAAGTTGTCTTTGCAAATAATTAACCGTCCGTCTGGTATCGCTTATAATATGTAGTGTTATAAATGATAATTATTATTTGATTGAAAATCAATCAAAAGTTGATATGTGTCTTTTTTTTTTTTTTTTTTTTGTTGTTTTAGTTTGAAAAGCGTGCCAGCCATTTTTTTTTGGCAAAAGCAGCCGCTGTGTTTGACGGGAGGACTGAAGAGCCACTATTTGCAATAAAGAAATAAAAAATTTCAAATCCCAATGCAATTTTCTCCGCTCTCTTTGCAGTCGTCAGTAAACAAATAATTTGTATTATAAACAAGGATGTTATAACCGGTGCCAAACGCCCCCTAAGTCATGCATTTTTATTTTTATTATTTTGGACTGAAGGCTCCTAGAGAATTGAAAATTCATTAACCACAAGAGCAATTGAGAGCATCTCCATTGCATAGTAGTAGTCATTAACAATATTTTGACAAATGGCAACCAATTGTAGGATGTTTAATCCACATAAGATGAATGTCAAGTGAATAGACAGTGACATTCAAAGGTCATCTCCAATACATAATGTTAACATCCCAAAGTCTTGCCTATATGGCATTTGCCTTTTCAAAATAGAATAGAAATTCAATTAAATCCAACAAAACCACTTCTACTGTCAGTGGAAAACTTCAGCAAGATATCTCTCAATAAAATGTCCGATTTGATGAATATGCGGCCAATTCCTTCTCGTTAATTGCTTAATAAAAAAACATATTCTCTATTTAGCATATTTCTAAAATTCGACATTTTCCGGTGTCCGATTTTTGCACCAGGTAATGCATCCCCAAACCCCCAATTCCTTCTATTATTGTATGTTGCTAATTCAAGCTAATATGAGTTAGAATGATTATACCACAACATTTTCTTCTTG
>CAVNYN010272226.1:0-11968 GCA_963692815.1 Nyctanthes arbor-tristis | reverse complement strand
AACAATTAGAAGCTTGATTATGGTAGGCGAGCAAGTAAGACAAGAGCATGACATTTACAACGTAAATCTTAAATATCAGAAAAACAAAGTAACCCGTTAAAAATAAAATTCGACCCAATGCAAAAATCCAAATCCTTTGAGGATGCTCAAAAATTGTTGAACGATAATTTTCATAAATTTATTAATTTATTATAGAGTATTATTACATTTGGCAAAAAAAAAAAAAAAAAAAAAAGATCACAAATAGGAATCCCCGATCGAGCAAAGATGAAAACTAGAAGGGGAAACTTTGCGTACATCATATCACAGATTCCACACCAATCAAAGTCTGAGTATGGTCCCTTTATAAATTAACATGACAGCTGATCCCCTTCATATTAATTACTTTACTACAATTTAACATCTTGCCCAGTCTAAAAGCTTTCACTTGAGCCAACATCTCACGTGGTACATTTTTTTCTCTTCTTTCAATTACTTGCTAGAATGCGATGATTATGCTAAAGGAGAAGAAGATGAAGTTGAAGAAAGGGTGCGTGGCAGTACAAGTGGGATTAGAAAATGGGCCGTTCCAAAGGTTTGTCATCCCGATTTCATATTTGTACAATCCACTCTTTCAGGGTCTTCTCGATAAAGCGAGTGAATTCTATGGCTATCATTGAGTGGGCCCCTCATACTACCATGTTCGGTCGAAGATTTTCTTCAACTTCAGCCCAGATTGAAAACAACGTAAATAAGCATCATCGCCGCCGTCACCACCACCAATCGTCTATCTTGTCATGTTAGTCTTGATTAATCTTTGTATCACGTACAAATTTATATTAACTCATAGTTTTCTCTACCAGAGAATACTTATCTAACTGCAGCAGTCATCAAGAATTATGGGCATTTTGCCACAATTTTTCCTTTTTCCTTTTATTATATTTTATTTAGCTTTTCAAAAAAAAAAAAAATTTTTGTCTGTGTTAGAGGGTTTTTCTTTATAAGTCTTGTCACAAACTCACACTTGTCAAATGGTAAATATATTGACACAACACCTTTTTACAAAAACACCACGTTTGTTTATATTAATAGTCTATAAACTTTATGTATTGTTATATTTATATATCTATAATTATTATCTCGTTTCTTTTTTACAATATTTAATTAATTAGTGCTCCTTGCATCAAATAATACTCCGATGAATGATAAGTCAAGAAAGAAATTTGATTTGAAAAGCCAGGGACATAAATCAACAAATATTAAAAGTTAAGGACAAATTTTTTCATTAATAATGTGGTGTGGTTATAAAAAAACGTAGTGTCAATATAACTAGCCCTTGTCAAATATATCTCCTTATTTAAAAAAAATATATATATATATATTTGATATGAGTAATGCAGAATACACTAAAAAAAAAAGTGAATATTACTTGTAAATCTTGAAAATACGATATGTTGAAAACCAAAAGTGATAGCTCAATTGATAAAAAACACCTCTTACAAAGTCTGCTCATCTCTAGAGCTTCCCTAATTATATTGAAAAAAAAATTAAGAAATATAAGATATGCTGATAAAGATTTACATTTTACATGTAATTCAAAAATAAAATAAAATAAAAAAGGAAAACAAAAGCAAAAGCAACTCACGAGAAATGTTAATTGTATATACTTTATGCACAAAATTTGTACATGTTCTTCTAGTATTTAATTAAATGTCTTTAGCCCAATATAGCTTGGAAACACAAGTTTTGTATGTGTGTGTAAATTCAAGGATATGTGTATAGATTTTATATATCTTGTATGTACAAATTACATTTCTCGCAGCTCATATCTAACTCTCGACTTCTAGTTCTGTGGGTTCCATCTTCCGATCTGTCACACAACTCCAACTGGGATTTTGGCAGAACGTTAATTCTCTGATTAATTTATTTCCTTCCACTTTTCTATTTGCTTTTCATCTATTTTTCACAGGTTAATTATTCAAATGGCCCCTAACCTTTTGCCTTCACTTCACAAATGGCCCTTAACCTTTCATTTTTGCATTAAACACCCTTATCGTTTGATGATTCCTTTGGAAATGGCCCTTGCGTCCAATTCCATCCGAATTCACTACTAAAGTAATGCATTGTTCACAATCTTCTCACCTCTAGGGGATATGTGTCTACTAAATTATTAAGATATTTCATTGTTATCATTCCTCATCAAAAAGGAAAAATCTACCTTCTCTCCTAGGAAATGAAATAAGGTTTCTATTAGTGTAAAAATCTTAATGAGCTTAAGACATCTTGGATAAACAGAAACATAGGTAGAAGGGTATCTTACTTGTCAGATCCATCTAGTAATTTTTAATTTATTTTAGTTAACAAATGTACTGTCTTTGGATAATTCATGTGAGTCAACTTTTCAATAAAAAAAAAATACCCAACAAAAATTTAAAAATATTTCCAATAGTCACAACCTTAACATGCAAAGAATACCCAAAACCAGAAAAAAAATGCCCAGCTTAGTTCACATTCAAGACATGTAGAAAATTCGTAACACATCAATGGAAACCCAATAAATTTCTAAACTATTCCAAATAATCTTGTGTAGACCATGCATCATTTTAACGTGGAATTTGGACGGAATTAGGCATCACGGGCCATCTCCAAAGGAATAAGCAAACGTTAGGGGCGTCCAGCACAAAATTAGAAGGTTGGGGGCCATTTGCAAAGCGAAGGCAAAGGTTAGGGGCTATTTGTGTAATTAACCCATTTTTCACATCATGTCATATTGTCGTGTTTGCTTCATTCATGTTGTTGCATTATTATTAGCTATGCAATACAGTCAAACGCAAAAGCAAAGTGGCAAATAATATTTGTAATTAAAAATAAAAAGTATAAAGGGGGGAAAATTTCTGCCTACAAGTGATGTGAACCGGTTAAGATTCATATCTTACCGAAGACAACACAGACACACAACTTTATTTATACATCAATATGATTCATGACAACACGAAACTTTAATTTTGATTAAGTTATCGCCAACTCAAAGTTATAATGCAAATCTAAAACTAAAATAATGCAACTTTCACATTGCTTCAAAAAGTTATTCTGACTGCTTCCCAAAAAAAAAAAAAGAAAGGTCATTGCATCATTCCAAATGGCCTCTGGGTTTAAAGATGGGTTGGAGAGATTTTAAAACCCTATAATTTGCAGTCCCAAATGGATAATCAGATGGCCTTGGCAATTACTCAATTTATTTATTTATGTTAGAGCTTAAAGCTGATTAATGACTTTTCAAACTGTTGAATAACTAGGAGATGAATATTTTAATAGCCAAAGAGTGGAGCTGAGCATAAGAAAAAGAAACTAATTTTACTGCAGGTTGACATTAAGACATAGATAAAACTTCTAAATTGTTATTAAGCTTATCTTTATTTCTTTTGCTCTTTATCAAGTACATTATTTTTTATTACTATAAAGAGTAAAGTTTAGACTTTTAATTTATTATTTTTCTTTTTGACACGCTGTCTGCCAATTAGTGAAATAGAAGTTCATGCGTTTTTAGAACAAAAAATAAATAAATAACTAGTAGTGAAAGGCGTGTTATCCAGTAAATCAATTAGTGCATCATTTTCCAGGTAATTGATTGGATTTCTAGAATAATTATTGTGATTATGATATATACAATTAACTGATAGTAACTAAACCAAAAAAGTCTTTAAGTTGAATTAGCCCCACCAGGCCACTACACTAACATAGTGCCATATTTGCTTTATAGTACAAACCAAGTACAGCTGGTAGGTAATAAGAGGAAATATTAAATTTTCACATTTTTCTTGGAACAAAAGTTATGCAATTTGAACATTCATTGTGTAATAATTATTGTAATCTAAGTTATTTGATACATATTCAAATGTTTGCAGATGTTACAGCAAATATATCTTCTTGAAATGCAATCACCAAACAGAACAGCGACCAGAGGAAACAGAAACTGGGGTTGTACAAGAAAAATTACGACTCGCTTTGACATAAATATTCATAATTGTAATGCCTGGGATACAGTAATACCTGTCTGAGAACTGAGTGCAGCCTCCTCCAGTTCCTGCTTTGTTAGCAACCTACTGGAGGGTTTGAATTTTGTACCTGAGGGATGCTTAATGGCCTCTGGCACCATTGATGTCACTTGAAAATGGTTGCTAACAGCATCAACCGTCCTATCAATGAAATTTACTCTTGGCATATAATCCTTCATGCGGCATATGAATTCCAAATGGCCTCTCGCCTAGCAAGAAGGGACATGGCAAGGTCAGAATTCAGAAAATTGCAAAGAACAGCTCAAATTGATGAAGTTATTTTAGAAGCAGGACATGATGGTGTACATCCAAGTCTCTTATTATGTTTAGTTATCACTTATCTGCAATTTTCCATGCATTAAGAAATACAGAATAATATTTCATCATAAAATGTGGCCCAACATCACAAAACATTTTACTTGATTGAACTTGCCGTATTAAACAAGAATTAATGAGCAATCATCGCTCTTCATACATTTAAGTCCTAAAATCTGATATGAACAAGTATATGGATTTCACTTGGAAACTAATTTTCAAACCCCACATAACACTCATCCTTAGCAGCATGCAGAATGCAAATGATGAACTTAATAAATTAATCAGCATCTGAGAGATTCTATGAGATGAATTATGGCAGATCTGAGCAACTCCAATCAGGTTAAATCTAAGTAATGCTGGCCTCTCAGCAGCTTATGTGTACCTAGTATAATACTCAAGTTTAACTGGGGTTCAATGAAAATATAACAAGCAGTTCTCCCTACTATTCAAAATTCTCATTCCTTGGCTTTTGCGGCAAGATCTTAATCGTTTCCCCATTGGCCATTACAGCATTCCCTCCATGACATATTTGTTTTCCAGTTTTACCCACTTTTTTGAGGGATTGGGGGGTTCAAAAAGTCCAGCACATAAATTTGGCTACTCTTAACAGAATTTCCTGTACACAAATAAGTGCAAGTAATTCTTTTATAACTTGCGTTTATATCCTCTTTCAAGACTCCTGAGTCATGTTCCCCCAACGTCTGGAGATCCCATTTTCCTATTAAAGCATGAATGCTGCTTGCCCATGAACATAGGGTATCTCTAATATCATCACCCTGGCGGACACTGACTAGCATGTAAAGAATATTAAGAGTTGCAGGAAGTGAGGAAACATAATGTTAAAAGACAGTACCATTTTTGGATAATTTATTTTCCTTAGAAACAATGTTATGGACAACGTATAAGGAAATGAAAAGCAAATTTATCATGAAAGTTCTTTGTGTGTTTTGATTGAAAAACTGAAAGATCATGTTTATAAGTATTATGTTAAAATTACAGCAGAAAATGTATTAAAAAAAATTACAGCAGAAAAGAAGTTAAGAGACAAATGAAGAAAAGCAAAATAAATCATACGCAAACCTGCCGATATTCAGGAGCACGTTTTGGAAGTTTGAGATAAGCCATGTTAACAATCTCGTAATCCCATAAAAAAGATGTATGGTGGACCCACCTATTTTTGATAATGGATTGAGCATTCCCACCACATTTGTAATTGCCAAGCACGTAATCTGAAAAGGATTGGAGGAAATAATCTAAGCACAAAAGGGCTATAAAACAGTAGTTGCAGACATAAAAACGATAAAAGGCCATAATGCAGCATGTAAGAACAGTATTCAGGAATCAAAAAGATTCTCAAGAAAAACAATGGCTTGCCACTGATTAGTAACTGATCCCGCATAACCAATGAATGCAACCAATCCACTGATCAGCGTAACGCATATATCATTCTAAAATAATCATAGAAAGAAATTGGTGAACATAAATTCCAATGGTTAATATGGTAGGAAGCCAGAGTAAAATGTTCTGATAAGGCTTTTCCTTATTATGATACAACTATCGTGAAGAATAGATAAAAGAGGAAAAGTAGAAAAAAATGAATTGAGTATTTACTAAATGCAACCATGGCTAACGGCTTCTAAAAAGCAAAAACAAAATAAAGAGAAGAATCTGGTAAATAATAGATATGCCCTTTACTGACTGAAAAATCAATCACCACCGCAAAGAAACAATCAAGAAATGTAGTTATAAGACGAAGGAAAAACTTAAAAAGTTTCTATTTCAAACATGTCTTCTTTTATTCTTGAGCTAAATGCATAATTTAATGCCATACCCCTTCAAAACACCACTTAAAACTACAACATGAGAAAAAAAACCTTGAAAAGGTTATGGGTTGCTATACACACCATTCTCACGAAGGCTAAAATTCCCAATTCCTTGAAACGTCTTTTCATACACAAGGCTGCTCCATGACATGATGGGCCGAGGATATGATTGTAAACCTGGAATTGCATCCTTATTGCATATAAATGTGACGAATATTGTCCCCTGATCGACAATAACCGTACCTCCTCCAGTAAACCTTCGGATGACTGGAATTTCATCTCGGATAACAGAGTCAATTTCAAGAAGTTCCACAGGTTTCCTATTCAAAAGAACATGAAACACACATGCATTTCTTCTGGTTAGTGACATCGATGGATCCATAGCTTGAGAATGAGTAGTGCCATAATGAGATAATCACATAGCATTTGCCAAAATCAGATGCCCTAGCTCTAGAAAGTCAGGAAAAGTTTGATTAGATTACCTTAGAGCCAAAAGAATTAAGTCAATAATTAAAGTTATTATGCTTCAAAGACACACTATAAACCAAGTCATAAAGGTATGTGAAAGGCTAAAACTCTTAGTCCTTGTTAGTACCAATAACAGGTCAAACAATATAATACTGATACGATGCGTTAAGAGATACTGACAGCAGATAGCATGGAACTGATATAATGTACAACTCCATATTTAGCAGACCATATCTTGGCCACTGAGGCTGAGTTTATTAAGCAAGCAAGGGTCATAAGGAAGCACAATGAATCCAACTCCAGAACTCAAAACATGATTTACATAGCCATAGCTTGAATACGATGCTTTTGAAAAACTAATAACAGAATATTTACAGCAGTATCTTTTTTACCTTTCAAATATTTACTCCCATTCATAGGATGAAACTCTTAGAAACATCTTCATAAAATAAGGGAACTTGAAGTAAAAAAAATCTTTGTATTACACCAGCTAAGTATATTTTTTTAACTCAATTCTGCAAGTTTTCTATTGTTGAGCAAGAATTGAATCAAGCAGCATAGCATCAAGAAGGAATTTCATTCCAAATATATACACACCCTGAGGTACCCATCACAATAGTTGGGTCATCTGTTCCATCGTTAATGATGCACCAATTATCCAACGAGGTACGAAGTAGTCTCTCCTCCAGATGTAATTGCTGCAGAATGGGTATTCCTTTCAGTCTAACAAGATTTATCAGCGGTATACCTATGTTTCTTGCTCCAGGGACAGTCATTATTAGAAACTGTGAGGATCCCTCTCCACGTTGACCTGTACACATGAAAAATACATGGAACACCTATCATCATCTTCAAAAGACAATAGTTTTTCATTATCAGGCAGATACAACACAGTTGATGAATGCCACGTCCACAACTGATTTTTCATGATCCGATGATCATAAAAGCCAGTGACAAGATGAACAAGTGATTACATGCGGGTGCCATCTTCATTGTTTGCAAATTTACCGTTTCAGCAGTTTCTTTTTTGCCATTTTAGTCTATTGAAAACACCTACGTAAATGTCTGTATGCTGCAGTAGGTAAGAACAAAGCTCAGCCTCAAATTCACAAATTACTACTATTCTACGCTTCTGCAATTTTATTTTTTTAATTTTTATTTTTTGGGAAACTTTAACAGGGCAGTAACATCTACAGTAAACGTAAATATAGAGAAATTGAAATTCGTAAACCTCAAAAGCAAAATTCAGAGAGGCAGACCCCCGCGAAGGTGAAACTATCTGTTGAAAAATCAAAGCCTGCCGTGGTTTATGCAGGTTGGAAGATGTAGAGACTAATTCCCACTTCAAGTTTAAAAAACCTGATTGACCAGCGAAATGGCTGCACACCAAAAGAGAAACGGCAAAATCAATGGAGACTAGAATCGGTGGTGTGAAAGGCGATTGGAAGCTTGATTACGGAAGCGAGGATTCGGGGAGTTTTCAACGGTGGTGGTACAGTGGTTGCAGGTCGTTAGGCTTCGGCTTTGGGACTAATCGGGTGAAAATGGAGGCTCATTCGGGTTACTTTCAGGTTGGGCCGGGTTTGGTGTTGTCTGGGCAAATGGATTTACATGGTGGGTTGGATTCCGTTCACATTAATTGGGCTGGGAAAACTAGTACCATTGTTGGTCTGAAACTGGGCCGTTAGCATTAAAAAGAAGGGTAAATAGCAAAAGAAGGGAAAATTAGGCTCATTATTTCAAATAATTTTTACTATTGAAAACCTCTTGTCTCTTTTATATTATCATCATATATATGTAAACATCGTATTAGACTAATGGTAGAAAAGCAAAACAAAGAGAATAGGCCGGCATTAACAAGAAAATTGGATGGGTGGGATGAGGGCAACAAAGGCGAGAAGAGGACTTGAAGGGAATGAAAAACTCAAACTTGGGATGGAATAGGAATCAAAAAAGATTTCTTGTCAACAATTTTGTATGTTGTTCTAGCAACCAATACACGTCCATCAATAAAAAATAATTGCATTTGCATCTCTCTATCGCCACATATTTTTTTGTGAAATGATAGTGTCAGAGTCTGACGCTATTATATGGCATAATGTTAACGCTAAAACAAGACTCTATATTCTTCTCGTATATATCATTAGGTCGGTGCAATTCAAAACATATGATTTGTAATCAATTATTCTCATATTCTGAAAAAGGAAAAAAAATTAAAAAAATTAAAAAAACAAACAGAAAGAAAAAAAGGATGCCAAATTCTTCACTGATATATCATGATTAACAAATAATTTGGATCTCACCGAACGGTCCCCTTCGTGAGAATCAACAACCATTCATAGACAAACACGTAGCCCTCCATCCCTGATGACTCCAGCACACACGTGGTCTTGTCCTAGTTCAGAAGGCATTTACTACGTCACGTGGCCGTGTACTCTTTGCCCTCAGATATCAAGACACAATCGCAGCCGTCGATCTAAATCAAATTTAGAAATTGACCAATCAGAAACGAGTATCCTTAATAAAGCACCTCTGGTTTGACTTGGGTGCAGTGGAAAAGGGCTGTCACTTTAAAAATAAGGAATTGTCCACGTCACCCGATTTTCCTTTTCCTTTTCTTCTCCTCGTTAATCGGGCTCCCCTCCCCTCCCCTCCGCTTCCGCTGACACCGACAATTCTCCGCCGTTCATTCTTTCCCGATCAACGACCCCGATCTCGCCTACCCTATTCGCCGTCTTTTTGCATTTACGTGTTCCGCGGAACAAACTGTTCTCCTCACTCCTTCCCTAAAATAACCACCTAGTTGTATGTCAAGAAATTGTTTGAATTTTTGAAAAAACTGAAACATTGTCAACAATTTTCACTCCAAAATCTCACTAGGTCCACTCAGAACATTTTCCAGGGTTAATGAAAAATGTAATGGAAAAAGGTAAAGGGAGAAATGAGAGATTATTTGGTCTGTCATTTGGATTTTTTCACCTCAAAAAATAGGTTTTTGGAACAAACACTATTTGTCTCCATGGAGAAAATCCCAAATTTGGATGTCCCACCCCCACCCCCACCCCCACCCCCAATTGATGGGAAATGCTCTTAATAATGATAATGTGAAGTTATGGCCTCTAGACGAGCATAAGGACCATGGTATGTATGCTATATCTGCTTTTCATTGGTGCAAATTCACATTAGCGATTAACATTTTACCACAAAAGATAGTTCAATTTCAATTTCCACAAATATTAAAAAAATACAATTAACAGTGCTGAAAACGTAAAATTTAATATCATTTCTCTAATATATCAATATTATGTGTCAACAATGATGTGCACAAAACTAAAAATGATATAGTACTATCAACAAATTGGTAGGTTATTATACTAGCAGACTGATGTGGACCAATGAAAGATAATCGTCTATCATCTTATTGCCACATGTCTCTCATGTTTTTGCTCCATATTAATTGACTGACATACTAATCTACCAAGTTATTAGCACAGAATTAGACAGCGGGGACAATGAGAATGATAGAAAGGGTTGTCTTGATGGGAGTAAGCTGAAATGTATTATATGAAAATGGGAAAAACAGTGGAGCATATGCATTGAAATGTTGAATGAGGTGGGTGGGCATTTGACAGTACAGTGAAGAGGGAAATTTGGTGTAGAAAGGAAGCTAAAAATAATAAGGTAATGATGAAAAAAACTGTGAAAGAATCCACATTTATGAGATTGGAGGGTTCACTTCTTTTTTCATTTCTGATGAGTGAGCCAGCCTTTTGTTTCTCGTGTAAAGAGCATTGATGTGTCACTGTGTGTGGTGTGTGTGCAATAAATTTGAATGAACTTGGAAAGATAAGCAGAGGTAATTGGAGGGGAAGGGCCCAATCTTTGGGATTTTGTATGAATCAATCATCAATTTTTGATTATATATGTTGTGATTCACTTACTTTTCTAGCATAATTAGGCGTGCTTACGAATTGTCATGTAAAAGATTCTCTGATAACAAAATACGCAAATGGGCGTATAAAGAAATAAATATGAGGGAATATGAAAGAAAAAATAACCAAAATCATGTCCTCACCACGATCTAAGTACATCTGAGCATATGCTTCCATTCACCAGAGAGTTTGGGTAATTATGACCTCATGGAGTGCTCGATTACTTGATCAAATTAATCAAGGGATGATCACAAAGGAAAAATTGTTGAGGAGCTCTAATTTATGACACTATAATAACACTCTGAAGTAATTCAAAATTCGAATAACCATATCAAAAATTCATCACAAGTTTAGATATATGATACTAGCACTGATTGCAAGAACTTGTTATAGGAGCTATTAATTACCAAAAAACCTATAGAGCTTCATATAGCACGAATAAAAGCAAGGGCTTGGAAATATCCAGATTAGAAGAGGCTAATAGGCCATTTTAGCATACGATTATGCAACTAAGCTATATATGGTGTCCATGAATGCTAGAATAAATTTGATTTTAATTAGTTTTAGAGCATTAAATGTGGCAGGAATATCTATTTGCGAGTAGCTAGCTCCGAATTTTTGAATTCATCAAGTTGGGCGTTGATCAAGATTAGAATCCGTGTTTTTCTCTTTTCTAGTTACCCCTTCGCATTGAAAACAAAAGCTAATAAAATGAGGACCCATTGAAACAAAATGCATGGATTGGGGACCCCTACCAAAATTTCTCCCTAGGAAAACTACAAGCAGAAGGTAGTAGATTAATAACATGTTGTCCAGTTGACCGGCAACAAATATATGTGCAATGTGAATGACTCTGTAAGTCATTGGCCTAGGAAATGAAAGCACATAATAAAGAAAATTTTGGCATAACTTTCAGGCTGTGATCTGTGACTTATCCATGCTTATTTAAGGGTTTGTCAAAGGGTAGGAGAAGAATCCCATTTTACATTTACTTTGCCTACTTAATGGTACAATTTGGGGTGGGTTTTTCAGAATGTAATTTAGGATCAACATGTGAATCATAAGCACAATTAGATTAGATTCAGTCTGTCCTGTTGTTATTTATTTATGTCCATCCCACCCCTACCCCCAACATTTTCTCCCCTTATAAAAGCTATAACCGGTAGGGTTTTGGACACAGAAAAACATTGGGGTGGTGGCATTGAGGGGAATGTTGGCTGGCTCGAGGCTGCTTCAGAGCTGTGAGGTTTTGTTTAGAACAAAGCCTCTGAATAATGCTTCGGACCAGGCTTCATTCCTCTCAAAACATCACTTTTGTACATGGGATTAATGATTTTTCATTACAAGTTTTCGACTTCTCGTGAGTTTTGTGTTGAGAGGAATGTTGTCTGGC